>JBAIZL010000011.1:13020390-13052890 GCA_036971475.1 Prosapia bicincta | reverse complement strand
TTCGTTGTTTATATCCATCTAATTTTAATAAAACTCTTCGCTCTTCTCTCTTCTCCCTTTCCTATTATTTCCCATTCCACTCTTTACATTTTCTTTGTTGTTGGTTCGTTATTTACATCTATCTAATTTTAATACAACTCTTCGCTCTTCTCTCTTCTCTCTCTTCTATTATTTCCCATTTCACTCTTTACATTTTCTTTGTAGTCGGTTCGTTATTTACATCTATCTAATTTTAATAAAACTCTTCGCTCTTCTCTCTTTCCTATTATTTCCCATTCCACTCTTTACATTTTCTTTGTAGTCGGTTCGTTATTTACATCTATCTAATTTTAATACAGTTCTCCGTTCTTCTCTCTTGCCTATTATTTCCCATTTCCACTTTTTACATTTTTTTTGTTGTCGGTTCGTTATTTACGTCCCAGTTTTTGAATCTCGTTCTATCTCACGTCCTTCCAAAACCAAAAACCTTTACTAGCTCAGTTCATTTTAAAAAAATGTTATAGGACGATCCTTTTCTGGTCTGAATTGTGACTTTGGTTCTACGTTGATTAAAAAAAAAAAAGATTTTATGACGAAGGTTTTGTAGTAGAACAACTCTTTTAACGCATAGGTTATGTACTTTGTTTATATTAAAATGTAAGCACACAATTATTTGATAAAAACTGAAAATTAATTTGTCTTTGTTGGCCTAATTATGATTAGACTTTAAAACTTTAAAACTTTTTGCTTAATATACTTGTTTTGGATACATTTAGAGAGTCTTTCTAAGATTATATATTTTTACAATAATAAGGAATTCATTTATTTCTAATAGAAAAAGCTTTTGTATTTTTTCAACTGAATGTATTTCTAGTGTCAAAGCTACAAATTTGTTTTTCCAATTGGGTTAGGCGAGGTTGAGCAAGGTTAGGTTACCATCAGTTATGTTTGCATAATTCACTTTAACCTTAACAACGCAGGCAGCATTGTGCGGGGAAATGACGTTTTCGCAAACACAATAGACTGATGAGTGCAGTGATATATTGCCGTCGTTAAAACTCTGTTATGTTACTTTAACGGGAAATTTAATCAGGTTGAGCAATTCTTGCACCAAGTCATCAATTATGTCGCAGATGAGCAAACCTATAGGCTACGGGGCAGAATGGTTTGTTGCGCCGTGCGTCGTAAGTTCGCTTTCTGATATCTTGTTTAGTGCTTTGCAAGGCAACAACATTCATTGTGTGTGTGTGTGTGTGTGTGTGTGTGTGTGTGTGTGTTTGTGTGTGTGTGTGTGTATGTTTGTATGTGTGTGTGTGTGTGTGTGTGTGTGCACGCGCGCTTGTGTGTGTGTGTGCGCGCGCGCACGTGTGTGTGTGTGCGTGTGTGTACGTTGCGTGCGATAGCTGTGGCGAGTTAGATAGTATAATCTGAGAAATAGGCTAAGTTTTAGTTAATAATTTAATAAACTGCCCTTACTTTATAACTACACAGAACATCTGTACAACACAATGGACCTAACGTCTTTATGAACTATCACATACTCTATAATCGATGTTAAGTTTATCGGTTATCATCTTATACCGTCGTGTTAATCGGTTCAAAGAAGGGATACTTTGAGGAGGCTTAAAATAAGTAACATATGATTACATAAAACGCTGATTTTATAACCTATGTGGTAAAACAGCTGTTTTAACGCATAGGTTATGTTACTATATTTATATTATTTGTAATTATTTAATAGTAAGTAAAATAAAATTTTCTTTGTTGACCCAAGTATGAATTGACTTTAAAAATGTCATTTTATATAATTTGCTAAGGCCTAAAGCAACTAAACTTGTAAGCGAGTGCTTTAATACAATCACGTGTAACGTCAAATGGTTAGATTCTTATGTGAAGTGAAAACTGTATAAGAAATAAGCTCATGGTGTAATTAGTTTACGTTTTTTAATGAATTAAATTTGTATTACTCCAAACTAGATCGCGCTAACTAGATGGGAGTTATTAGTTAGAAACAAAAGCAGTGAGCATACCCAACGCTTAGCGAATTATATTTTAATCACTTAAAACAAGTGTTGCCAACCGACGATCGTAACTTGACGCGCTTAATAATTAAGCAAAAAGTTTCCCTTAAACGAAGCACACAGCATCGCAGTCGGAGCAGCCACTCGCTCTGAATTATTTAAAAGATGAGTTGTACCAAGAAGACTCGGTACAGAGGCAAAAACTGGATTACAATTGGAGAAAAGAAAACCCATCGAATGTCTCCGTCCCCCCTGTAGACGACATGCCCTTAGGTTTCAAGAACATTCGAGTTCGGAACAGTCGTCAAGAAAGTGCTGTTTTTGTTTTCAACGCAACTTTTTTTATTCAAGAGAGTAGATTTTCTCTGGGGGGATAAAATATCTCGGAAAATAAACAGTAGATGTGGCTCTAAGACCTCAACTCGGATACACATTTGTAAACGTTGTATATATAGCTATCTTCGTTTTGTATTGTGTAACGTTAAATGTTATATAGTTTTATATTAATTCCTGCATAATATAAAACATTATATATGTTATAGTCTTTGTTTTGCAACGTGTTTAATATTAATATACATAGCTTTACTAGGGTATAATTAAACACCCTAACACAGACGTTATGTCTTTGTGTGGAACCTGTCTCTAATTTTAATAATCAGCTGTTGTTTGAAATCATATGTGTTTCATCTAATTTAAACTAAAGTATGAAGCGCGTCCCGTGACGTGACGAATAAGATTATTTTAATTCCGTGTAAATAATAGTTATGCCCAGCTGTATGATTGTCGTAAAAAATCAAAGTAAATACTGAATAAACTGAAAAATGTTAAGAAAATGTAAAAGGGTTTACCATCGCTTGAAAGAGAAATAAATTTTCTTTTATGTTATGAATTGTGTTATACATTTCTATAATGCTGAGTATAAGAACCAAAATAAAAGATGTCAAAATAACTATATTTAAATTTAACAGGAAACTTAACGTATAACAATTATTTTGTAGCCACCGCAAGTTGACTTTAAAGTGTTACTACTACGTGATTTATAAGAAAAGTACTGTTTTTAGACTTTTCAAGACGTTTAACTTTCGCGCTTTGTAAACATTTTTTGTTAATTATAGATGTCCTAAAATAATCGTGTAACTTACCTGTGAAAACTGTAAAGCTGTGAAAACAGCTTTATTTAATATCATTGCTGTGAGTGTAGGAAATATAGGGCTAATGTAAAACGTCTAGAACTCGTGGATTAGTGCCAGGTTAGGGGTCTCAATCATGGCTTACGTGAACACGGCTGCTTCAGTGATGAGAGTACCGTAGGCACAATTATTATAAATATATATCTCAAAGAAATTGTGTTTGGTTATTAATGTTAATCTTAAAATCTTATATGCTTGTTATTGTAGTATTGTCAACTAAATGAAGATGTCCTGTGACAGAAACATTCATCTGTAAATTATCTTTTATAATTTATACATTTCGTTGCAATAACTTAACAACTTTGTAAGTAGCAGCTGAATTTTTGTTTCGGTTTCACTCTTTAACTAATAGACCATTTCCAGGCATTTATTTTTTCATAGTTTATTAATTTTTTTACCGCTTCCGGGGTTGTATTTTTAAGATGTTATTATTACTTTTGATGGACCACTTATATTTTAATCTTCTAGAAAAACGACACAAAATTACGTCTAAATATACAAAAGTAAAACGACGCCTGCAAGAGGAACAGTGTGTTGTAATTTATGCTCGACCACCCACTCGGAGTCGATTCACTTCATAAATTGCCAGTTTATATATTTTTGTTGACTTTCGGCAAATTTATTGGGAGATTAACAAAGGAAAGCAGATTGTGTTTAATAAGAAGTCACACGGCCGTTGAGGGTAATTAATAACAGAAATGGACGTGACAAGTTCTGGCAACTGCAGGAGCGAACATGCTATAAATACACAGTGACTAGGCTAGATGCGGGCGCTTTGGGACGTTTATCGAGTTAACTCGGGCTGGCGGGTTATCAAACAGGCATTAATAAATCGCGGATCTCTGTCAATAGTATTGATTGAAATAAATAACAGGTTGTCTTTATTGACATTTTGTGTAGCCATCTACATTTATTTCTGTCCTTAACTCTGCGGGGTGGTGAATTATTAACAACTCTATTTGGGGTTAGTTCGTGTACTTTGCAAACTTCAGGTATGTCCGTCAAAACATCCGTTGCGGGGTATTTATAGGTTGCAAGTGTTAGAGGTTGCTGAAGGGCACTCTGCATCTTACCTCGGGTAGCTGGTAAGCGACCCGTCCACACGATCCCATCATGTGGAACGTCTCCACACGCAGAAACCTTCCCTATCCTTCAAGGACACACTAGTCCCACTAGTGACGCACCTTCACACTATAAGCAAAGATATACAATTATCTTCCCGTTTATAGACTTATGCTATCGTTTTACTTTCACAAATACACACCCACCCACCCACACACACACACACACACACACACACAAACACACTCTCTATCTCTCTCCCTCGCGCTTGCGCACACATACACACACAGCGCGTGCGCATACACACACACTTGCGCGTGCACACACATACACACACAGCGCGTGCGCACTCACACACAAACACACACAACTCACGCAAACACACACACACACAAACACACACAACTCATGCAAACACACACACACACACACACACTATCTCTCTTCCTCCCGCGTACACATACACACACACGCGCGTGAGCACACGTACACACTCATTAGCGCGCGCACACACACACACTCGCGCGCGCGCTTGAAAGCGATCGCACACATTAATTATGCTACTTTAAAAATGTTTAAATTCTTCTCTTTACCCTTTGTTTTATAAACAGGTATTTTTAATTTTGTTGAGTAAACAATATGTAAAGAACAATGAAACGTTTGCAATAATTCACCTTGCTATCTTATTTTTGGCCTCTGATATTTATAAGTTATAAGGTCATCAGCGGTGAATTCTTATATCACAAGTGTTTATACTACGGAAAGATATTCCCATATTTTTTGATGAAGATACAGTGTTGACTGAAAACGTCATCTGTGTGTGGATAAATCAGCATTCGCTGAGAGGCAGGGAATCGTCCTTTGTCAATTTCCTGTGTCAGTTCAGATCGAGCTCTTTTTGGCGTGAATACGGAATCGTTTTCAATTAATCCCTAGTTTTGCGAAAATATCCATTCTATATAAAGTTTATCTTACACGCTAAACCATCGGGACGTTTTACAAACATGGGTATTTAACTCTTGATAATTTATATTGTTCCGCTGGGATATATATTCTGACAGATGGAGGACTTCCGAAACGCGTCAAGTGTGAGGATGTTGGGGATGGCAGGTATTTGTGATACTTTAAATAAGAATGAGTACTAAATACATGTTTGAGTACAGTTTTCTGCGATACCTAACGTTTCAATATTCTTCTCTGTTGACGCGTTTCGGAATAATTCCATTTTCAAAACCTATCGTACTCATTGAAAATTTGAATCGTACAGTAGTAGTTTTGAAAATGGAGTAACTTCGAAACGCGTCAACATAGAAGAATATTGAAACTATTAAAATTAAGATGAGTATATTTATTAATAATGGGTATTAAAGTAGAAAGTATTTAGAACTGAAATAGAGTTTGGGGGGGGGTTTAAAATTCGCATTTTTAAATTAAACAAATGTAGTTTATGCACTAAATAATATATATTTATATCTAATTGCTATGGAAATGAAAATCAAGTAAAAGTAAAATAGTATATACTGGGAACTTATATTTGAAAGAAATTGTCAAATTAGTTGGGCCCAAAAATTAAACACTTGTAATTCCTTGTGAAATAGTTATTAGATAGAAGCAATATGTACTTGAATTTTGTTTCAATGCTTAACGAGTAAAATAAACCGTTATGGTGCCTGGAAATGTTTGCTGTGCAACCAATTTGTATAACTTACATCGGTCAATATTTTTTTAAGCTAATCCCAGACGCACTAAAGTTTTCCGGCTTCAAATAACTGACAGTATTGTTGGTTTCGAACTTAAACAAATGTTTTAAAGAATATGTATAGAAAACATTTGCTATCGTTGACGGTTGTTAAGACAAGGGGATATTTGTGCAACCGTTGACACTTGCTTCAGTGGTGTATCGATGCTTGCGCACCTAGTGGGTAACAATATAAACTTTCCTTGTGGTTCTATAATTCAGAATTTTACCTATTATTCTGTTATAGTTATGGCTTCTAATAATTTGAACAAGGTATTATTATTGAAAATAAATCCTAGTTGTTATTAGTAATAAAATGGACTTATAGCTGTAAATGTTTTTTTATTACTAACTTATTCAATCCATTCTCGTAGCTATAAAAAAAACATTACTTTACAGCGCCTTACACGAGCGAAATATTCGATCTCGTTCTCTTCTGGGGATCTAACGTAACTTATACATTACCTTCTGTTGTGAGCTTTACCCTACTTTATAAAGTCACGCAGGATATTAGGAATAGCATTCACTCTCCTCTCCAATCATTTCACTTAGACCTCCTTAACCTCCTACTCTATATTCCATCAGACTGTTGGCGTAATAATCGTTACCCAAACTCCTGCAGTGCACGCGAACGTATGCGCGACCAAACTTTGGATACGCGCCAACTTCTGGGCGTTACTTCTGAATACGTATTGAAAGCGACATCTTCTTCATCCGACCTGAAGTGTGTCCGTAGAGTTTTGTTTCTATTTTGCAAACGCTTTGTGGGTTTATGTCACACTGTTTACTTGTCCCCTCGCGCATAAACATTTGCTAGATAAAGAAAAATGTTGAGTAACCACTATTATTTTTCGAAAGGCTCCAAAAATATAATTGTAAAGAACCTTTAAAGAAAGGCAAGGAATTGTAAAAACATTCATATTTTTTCTAAGTTGAGAAGATTAAAATTAAACCCAAGCAAATCGTTTAATGACCTACCAAATCTGTGTAAGGAGGATAGTTTTGTATCGTCTCTCTTAAAGTCAATTATTTAGAGTCAGTTTAAATAACTATTTATTATTGATAAATAGTCAATTGCTTCAACTTATTGAACTATTAGTTCACCTAGGAAATCGCTTGCATCTGTTTGTGACGTAGATTTATTAGCATATTGAAATGAATAACCTGAGACCTTAAAATTAATTAAATTATACATTTTATAGTTCCCAATTTACACAAACCAAAATATCTCCTTAACTAATACGTATCTGGTTACATTTACTCGTTGGTATTATTCCACATACAATTTATTTTTTTTAAAGTCGTAAAACAAATATCTTTTAAAAACGAACAACTCTGATAATGACTTCGACCGGATTGGCTGCTGGTTTCTAGAAAATCACTAAAGTGGACATCCTCTAAGAAGAATCTGGATTAAATATGATTAAGGACTTAAAACTTGAAAGGTGCAAAGTGTACAAAGAATCGTGAAAGGATATGAACGTAGGCAGATATCCATCTATCCCGACGAAACAAAGGGAGAAGGATAAGAATGGTGTAGATAGAGTGAATTTACTACTACTACTAGCCAACGCCCAACCTTGGCTGTTGAGCCATTTGATGGCGCGCTGACCAGTACAATCAATACTTCCTTCATTGTCCTCTTCGTCTGGCTGGATGTGGAGCAAGGAAGAGCATGTGAGGAGGTGATCTACATCCATGGTTCCGTTTCAGCACAACACGCAATCCGGCGATTGGAGGACATGAATCTTGTGGAGGTGTGCCGCCAGGTAGTCGTGGCCAGTAGCCAGGCGGAACAGTGCTATACCTGTGCGGCGGGAAAGGCCACGGTAGATTGGTCCTTCGGTGACGAAAGTAGCCCAGCTTCTGTTGTGAGAGGCCCTGATTAGGTTTCTCTGCGATTTAAATCTGAGTTTATCTGTATTTTCACTGATTGAAAAGAGGTTGAGGTAAGTGGCTGTGGTAAAGCGGCTCCCTGTTTGGCGAGAGTATCGGCTTTTTCATTACCCACTGAATGTGAATTGGCCAACCCTTTTCCTGGAGGGAGTCTAGTTTTTTTTCTACAGGAGAGTGTTCGGTGGCATTCCACTTGTCTGTTGTGACTCGAAGGGCGATTTTCTGGGTGATCTCTAATTTCAGTTGATGTTGCTACTGGTAGCCCACATAATTGAATCATAGGCATACGTCAGGGCTTACACCCCCGGGACACTCTTTACAGCCTCAAGGATGTCGTTGATCATCGGGTTAAAAAGACTACAACTTAGGACCGCTCCCTGTGCTAAGCCCTGCTGCTGAAGACGATATTTGGAAGTAGCTCCTGCAAAACGTGTTCTGATTAGTCTCTGGGAAAGAAAGGACCTAATCCATGCAAATAGGTTGCCAGTCACTCCACTCTGAGATAGTTTATGTAATAGCAATTGTCTCCATACTGTGTCGAATGCATTTTTCAGGTCCACCAGGACCGCCAAAGAAGACATTTTACGATTGTAACCATTTTATGTATTGGAAGAGATAAACAACATGGTCTATTGTGCTGCGCTTTGTCCTAAATCCTGCTTGTACATCGTCTATTACATTACGTAATGTGGAGAATTGGTTCAGGCGGGTTGCAACCATCCTTTCTCTTACTTTGCATGTGGCGCTAGTGAGTGTAATTGGTCGGTAACTACTTGTGTCGCTAGCAGGTTTCCCCTTTTTCAGGACCGGAATTATCTTACCTTTCTTCCATTGTTGTGGCATGTGTTTGCTCCAAGTCAGGTTGATTATTTTGAGGAACGCTTCTTTAGCAGTGCCTCCCAGATTCTTCAGCATTTCAGAGAAAATCTGGTCTATCCCCGCAGCTTTATTTATTTTGGTATTATGAGACGCTTGTTCTAGCTCTTAAATCGTAAATTTTCTCATGCAAATATCAAGGTCAGGGGCAGTAGTGCAACTAGGTAGGGGTTTCTTCAGCAGGAATCTGAATGAATAAACTTCTTGGCCTGAGGACTCTGCTGATATTTGCATGATGTTTGCAGAAAAGGTTGGCGATGTCTTCAGGTTCACAATACATTCGGTTACCACTCTTGAAGGGTTCCTGTTCTGTTGGAGCTGGATCATTTTCCAGTTGCGAAATGAACCGGTGTGCCTTTATTCCATCTCTACGAAAGTTCATTGTGCTTAGGAAGTTACGAATGGCAAATATTTTTGACTGTTTTATTTCTTTCTATAATACAGCTTGAGATTTCCTGAGCGAGACAGTCAGCAAGGCTAGTAGTTCTTTCTGTTTCTTTTCCTTGCTGCATTGCGCGCTCGTTTTAATGAGCTACGTTTGGTGCGACAGAAGTGGCTAAAAGTTTTCACCTGCCCTCTTGGTATGCATTTGGGGACACATTTTAGGATGATCCTGTTGAAACCTTCCACAGCAAGTTCGGGCGTTTGGTGCCTTAGTTGGTCTCAAAGTCCCTCATTTGTGATTTTCTTATACTGGTCCCAATCCGCTTTCCTAAAATTCCATCTTGTAGCCCGTTTTGGTGTATAGCAGACTTCCCCAGTATGAATTCTTACATAAATAGCTCGATGTAGCTTTGTAGTCGGTTCGTTGTTTATATCCATCTAATTTAATACAACTCTTCGCTCTTCTCTCTTCTCTCTTTCCTATTATTTCCCATTCCACTCTTTACATTTTCTTTGTAGTCGGTTCGTTGTTTATATCCATCTAATTTTAATACAACTCTTCGCTCTTCTCTCTTCTCTCTTTCCTATTATTTCCCATTCCACTCTTTACATTTTCTTTGTTGTTGGTTCGTTATTTACATCTATCTAATTTTAATACAGCTCTTCGCTCTTCTCTCTTTCCTATTATTTCCCATTCCACTCTTTACATTTTCTTTGTTGTTGGTTCGTTATTTACATCTATCTAATTTTAATACAACTCTTCGCTCTTCTCTCTTCTCTATTTCCTATTATTTTCCCATTCCACTCTTTACATTTTCTTTGTTGTTGGTTCGTTATTTACATCTATCTAATTTTAATACAACTCTTCGCTCTTCTCTCTTCTCTATTTCCTATTATTTCCCATTCCACTCTTTACATTTTCTTTGTAGTCGGTTCGTTGTTTATATCCATCTAATTTTAATACAACTCTTCGCTCTTCTCTCTTCTCTCTTCTCTCTTTCCTATTATTTCCCATTCCACTCTTTACATTTTCTTTGTAGTCGGTTCGTTGTTTATATCCATCTAATTTTAATACAACTCTTCGCTCTTCTCTCTTTCCTATTATTTCCCATTCCACTCTTTACATTTTCTTTGTAGTCGGTTCGTTGTTTATATCCATCTAATTTTAATACAACTCTTCTCTCTTCTCTCTTTCCTATTATTTCCCATTCCACTCTTTACATTTTCTTTGTAGTCGGTTCGTTGTTTATATCCATCTAATTTTAATACAACTCTTCGCTCTTCTCTCTTCTCTCTTTCCTATTATTTCCCATTCCACTCTTTACATTTTCTTTGTTGTTGGTTCGTTATTTACATCTATCTAATTTTAATACAACTCTTCGCTCTTCTCTCTTCTCTCTTTCCTATTATTTCCCATTCCACTCTTTACATTTCCTTTGTTGTCGGTTCGTTATTTACCTCCCAGTTTTTGAATCTCTTTCTATCTCACGTCCTTCCAAAACCAAAAACCTTTACTAGCTCAGTTCATTTAAAAAAAAAGTTATAGAACGATCCTTTTCTGGTCTGAATTGTGACTTTGGTTCTACGTTGATTAAAAAAAAAAAGATTTTATGATGAAGGTTTTATAGTAGAACAACTCTTTTAACGCATAGGTTATGTTACTTTGTTTATATTAAATGTAAACACACAATTATTTGATAAAAACTGAAAATTAATTTGTCTTTGTTGGCCTAATTATGATTACACTTTAAAACTTTTTGCTTAATATACTTGTTTTTGATACATTTAGAGAGTCTTTCTAAGATTATATATTTTTACAATAATAAGGAATTCATTTATTTCTAATAGAAAAAGCTTTTGTATTTTTTCAACTGAATGTATTTCTAGTGTCAAAGCTACAAATTTGTTTTTCCAATTAGGTTAGGCGAGGTTGAGCAAGGTTAGGTTACCATCAGTTATGTTTGCATAATTCACTTTAACCTTAACAACGCAGGCAGCATTGTGCGGGGAAATGAAGTTTTCGCAAACACAATAGACTGATGAGTGCAGTGATATATTGCCGTCGTTAAAACTCTGTTATGTTACTTTAACGGGAAATTTAATCAGGTTGAGCAATTCTTGCACCAAGTCATCAATTATGTCGCAGATGAGCAAACCTATAGGCTACGGGGCAGAATAGTTTGTTGGGCCGTGCGTCGTAAGTTCGCTTTCTGACATCTTGTTTAGTGCTTTGCGAGGCAACAACATTCATTGTGTGTGTGTGTGTGTGTGTGTGTGTGTGTGTGTGTGTGTGTGTGTGTGTGTGTGTGTGTGTGTCTGTGTGTGTGTGTATGTTTGTGTGTGTGTGTGTGTGTGTGCGCGTGCGCGCGCGCGCGCGTGTGTGTGTGTGTGTGTGTTTGTGTGTGTGTGTGTGTGTGTGTGTGTATGTTTGTGTGTGTGTGTGTGCGTGTGTGTGTGTGTGTGTGTGTGTGTGTGTGTGTGTATGTTTGTGTGTGTGTGTGCACGCGCGCTTGTGTGAGTGTGTGCGCGCGCGCGCACGTGTGTGTGTGTGTGTGTTTGCGCGCGCGCGCGCGTGTGTGTACGTTACGTGCGATAGCTGTGGCGAGTTAGATAGTATAATCTCAGAAATAGGCTAAGTTTTAGTTAATAATTTAATAAACTGCCCTTACTTTATAACTACACAGGCCATCTGTACAACACAATGGACCTAACGTCTTTATGAACTATCACATACTCTATAATCGATGTTAAGTTTATCGGTTATAATCTTATACCGTCGTGTTAATCGGTTCAAAGAAGGGATACTTTGAGGGGGCTTAAAATAAGTAACATATGATTACATAAAACGCTGATTTTATAACCTATGTGGTAAAACAGCTGTTTTAACGCATAGGTTATGTTACTATATTTATATTATTTGTAATTATTTAATAGTAAGTAAAATAAAATTTTCTTTGTTGACCCAAGTATGAATTGACTTTAAAAATTTCATTTTATATAATTTCTTAAGGCCTAAAGCAACTAAACTTGTAACCGAGTGCTTTAATACAATCACGTGTAACGACAAATGGTTAGAGTCTTATGTGAAGTGAAAACTGTATAAGAAGTAAGCTCATGGTGTAGTTAGTTTACGTTCTTTAATGAATTAAATTTGTATTACTCCAAACTAGATCGCGCTAACTAGATGGGAGTTATTAGTTAGAAACAAAAGCAGTGAGCATACCCAACGCTTAGCGAATTATATTTTAATCACTTAAAACAAGTGTTGCCAACCGACGATCGTAACTTGACGCGCTTAATAATTAAGCAAAAAGTTTCCCTTAAACGAAGCACACAGCATCGCAATCGGAGCAGCCACTCGCTCTGAATTATTTAAAAGATGAGTTGTACCAAGAAGACTCGGTACAGAGGCAAAAACTGGATTACAATTGGAGAAAAGAAAACCCATCGAATGTCTCCGTCCCCCCTGTAGACGACATGCCCTTAGGTTTCAAGAACATTCGAGTTCGGAACAGTCGTCAAGAAAGTGCTGTTTTTGTTTTCAACGCAACTTTTTTTATTCAAGAGAGTAGATTTTCTCTGGGGGGATAAAATATCTCGGAAAATAAACAGTAGATGTGGCTCTAAGACCTCAACTCGGATACACATTTGTAAACGTTGTATATATATAGCTATGTTCGTTTTGTATTGTGGAACGTTAAATGTTATATAGTTTTATATTAATTCCTGCATAATATAAAACATTATATATGTTATAGTCTTTGTTTTGCAACGTGTTTAATATTTATATACATAGCCTTACTAGGGTATAATTAAACACCCTAACACAGACGTTATGTCTTTGTGTGGAACCTGTCTCTAATTTTAATAATCAGCTGTTGTTTGAAATCATATGTGTTTCATCTAATTTAAACTAAAGTAAGAAGCGCGTCCCGTGACGTGTCGGATAAGATTATTTTAATTCCGTGTAAATAATAGTTATGCTCAGCTGTATGATTGTCGTAAAAAATCAAAGTAAACACTGAATAAACTGAAAAATGTTAAGAAAATGTAAAAGGGTTTACCATCGCTTGAAAGAGAAATAAATTTTCTTTTATGTTATGAATTGTGTTATATATTTCTATAATGCTGAGTATAAGAACCAAAATAAAAGATGTCAAAATAACTATATTTAAATTTAACAGGAAACTTAACGTATAACAATTATTTTGTAGCCACCGCAAGTTGACTAAAGTGTTGGTACTACGTGATTTATAAGAAAAGTACTGTTTTTAGACTTTTCAAAACGTTTAACTTTCGCGCTTTGTAAACATTTTTTGTTAATTATAGATGTCCTAAAATAATTGTGTAACTTATCCGGTTTGTCCTCTCCCTGTTGTTTTCTTTATTTACTATGTTTTAAGCAAACAGCTTTATTTAATATCATTGCTGTAGGTGTAGGAAATATAGGCCTAATGTAAAACGTCTAGAACTCGTGGATTAGTGCCAGGTTAGAGATCTCAATCATGGCTTACGTGAACACGGCTGCTTCAGTGATGAGAGTACCGTAGGCACAATTATTGTAAATATATATCTCAAAGAAATTGTGTTTGGTTATTAATGTTAATCTTAAAATCTTATATGCTTGTTATTGTAGTATTGTCAACTACCTGAAGATGTCCTGTGACAGAAACATTCATCTGTAAATTATCTTTTATAATTTATACATTTCGTTGCAATAACTTGACAACTTTGTAAGTAGCAGCTGAATTTTTGTTTCGGTTTCACTCTTTAACTAATAGACCATTTCCAAGCATTTATTTTTTCATAGTTTATTAATTTTTTTACCGCTTCCGGGGTTGTATTTTTAAGATGTTATTATTACTTTTGATGGACCACTTATATTTTAATCTTCTAGAAAAACGACACAAAATTACGTCTAAATATACAAAAGTAAAACGACGCCTACAAGAGTAACAGTGTGTTGTAATTTATGCTCGACCACCCACTCGGAGTCGATTCACTTCATAAATTGCCAGTTTATATATTTTTGTTGAGTTTTGGCAAATTTATTGGGAGATTAACAAAGGAAAGCAGATTGTGTTTAATAAGAAGTCACACGGCCGTTGAGGGTAATTAATAACAGAAATGGACGTGACAAGTTCTGGCAACTGCAGGAGCGAACATGCTATAAATACATAGTGACTAGGCTAGATGCGGGCGCTTTGGGACGTTTATCGAGTTAACTCGGGCTGGCGGGTTATCAAACAGGCATTAATAAATCGCGGATCTCCGTCAATAGTATTGATTGAAATAAATAACAGGTTTTCTTTATTGACATTTTGTGTAGCCATCTACATTTATTTCTGTCCTTAACTCTGCGGGGTGGTGAATTATTAACAACTCTATTTGGGGTTAGTTCGTGTACTTTGCAAACTTCAGGTATGTCCGTCAAAACATCCGTTGCGGGGTATTTATAGGTTGCAAGTGTTAGAGGTTGCTGAAGGGCACTCTGCATCTTACCTCGGGTAGCTGGTAAGCGACCCGTCCACACGATCCCATCATGTGGAACGTCTCCACACGCAGAAACCTTCCCTATCCTTCAAGGACACACTAGTCCCACTAGTGACGCACCTTCACACTATAAGCAAAGATATACAATTATCATCCCGTTTATAGACTTCGTTTTACTTTTCAAACTGATTCTGACTTTAGTTCAAACTCTTTTCTCAACCTTCGTCTATGATTTAGTATGATTCCTTTAATAGTCACTCATTAACGATATCAATTTTACCATTTATATTTTATGATATCTGTTAGTGAGTTGAATTTAAAGTTGTTTATTTGGTATATAAATGTAATGTATATTGCATTTTATATATTTTGTATGTAGTAGGACTAACTAGTCCATTCACAAGTTAGCACTGATGTACATATTAAAAATATCATACTTACTTTGGCCGAGCTCTGTGCCTATCCATTTCATGCACTTAGACACATTCACAACAAACACACACACTCTCTATCTCTCTCCCTCGCGCTTGCGCACACATACACACACAGCGCGCGAGCACACACACACACACACACACACACACACACACACACACACACACACACACACACACACACACACACACACACACACATACACACACTATCTCTCTCCCTCGCGCTTGCTCACACATAAACACACAGCGCGTGCACACACACACACACACACACACACACACACACACTTTCTCGTGCACACACATACACACACAGCGCGTGCACACACGCACACACACACACGTACACACACACAAACACACACAACTCACGCAAACACACACACAACTCACGCAAACACAAATACACACCCACCCACCCACACACACACACACACACACACACACACACACACACACACACACAAACACACTCTCTATCTCTCTCCTTCGCGCTTGCGCACACCTACACACACAGCGCGTGCGCATACACACACACTTGCGCGTGCACACACATACACACACAGCGCGTGCGCACTCACACACAAACACACACAACTCACGCAAACACACACACACACAAACACACACAACTCACGCAAACACACACACACACACAAACACACACAACTCACGCAAACACACACACACACAAACACACACAACTCATGCAAACACACACACACACACTATCTCTCTTCCTCCCGCGTACACATACACACACACGCGCGTGAGCACACGTACACACTCATTAGCGCGCGCTCACACACACACTCGCGCGCGCGCTAGAACGCGATCGCACACATTAATTATGCTACTTTAAAAATGTTTAAATTCTTCTCTTTACCCTTTGTTTTATAAACAGGTATTTTTAATTTTGTTGAGTAAACAATATGTAAAGAACAATGCAATAATTCACCTTGCTATCTTATTTTTGGCCTTTGATATTTATTAGTTATAAGGTCATCAGCGGTGAATTCTTATATCACAAGTGTTTATACTACGGAAAGATATTCCCATATTTTTTGATGAAGATACAGTGTTGACTGAAAACGTCATCTGTGTGTGGATAAATCAGCATTCGCTGAGAGGCAGGGAATCGTCCTTTGTCAATTTCCTGTGTCAGTTCAGATCGAGCTCTTTTTGGCGTGAATACGGAATCGTTTTCAATTAATCCCTAGTTTTGCGAAAATATCCATTCTATATAAAGTTTATCTTACACGCTAAACCATCGGGACGTTTTACAAACATGGGTATTTAACACTTGATAATTTATATTGTTCCGCTGGGATATATATTCTGACAGATGGAGGACTTCCGAAACGCGTCAAGTGTGAGGATGTTGGGGATGGCAGGTATTTGTGATACTCTAAATAAGAATGAGTACTAAATACATGTTTGAGTACAGTTTTCTGCCATACCTAACGTTTCAATATTCTTCTCTGTTGACGCGTTTCGGAATAATTCCATTTTCAAAACCTATCGTACTGCAGCGGCCAGAATGTCCGATGCAAAGAATCTGGGTAATTGTACAGAATACCAGAATCAAACCTAACCGGGTTAAATAATTGACTAAATTTATATATATAAAAATTTTTAAAACATTATAATAATAATAATATTAAAACTAGGGTAAATAATAGTAAAATGAAGAAAATTAGAAATAACTTTAGACTTAAAAAACATAAATTATAAGCAATAAGAAAAATTATCACTTCAAAGTGGATAGCCTAAATTATGTAAAAAAAAAAGACGGTAATTGTGTAGTATAACAAACTAGGCCTAGATGCCGGCTATTAAAATAATTGTACTTAAAAATAATCAGGAATAAAGAATGTAAATTAAGATGTGAGGAAAGTAAATTAGGCCTAGCTAGGGAAAATAGTATTTATGTAAAAGTAAAGATTAAATGTTAAAGTGTAATAGCCTAAGAAATTAGGTTATAATAGAAGAAGTCATATTTGATTTCGGAAAAATCCGCTTAGGGCATTGATTATAAATCTTGTCACTACGAAACGAAAGCGCTACAGTCGAACTTTGGATTAAGAATGTTAAAAAGTTAATTAAATTAAATGAGAAGAAATAAAGTCAAATATGTTATTAAATAAAAGGTAAAAATGCAAAGGACACATCAGAATACAGAAACGCCTTTTATAAAAAGGGAAACTAATCTTAGTTCAGAATTTCCGAACAAACAAAGTCAATTGCCATGGCAACGGCTTTCTGATTGGTCAAAAGTTGAAAAATGGATACTGGGACGTGGGAAGTTTGAAATTGGAGAAGACGGGCCTCACAAAAGGCACGCTATCCAGAATCAGAATGCATTAGGCTCTCAAAGCGAGCAGACGTGTTTTTTGTACCATGCGATCAGGACAAGAAAAAATGTGCTAAAAACAGAGTAAAAAGTGCTACGATGTGATCAGGGGAAGGAAGATATATATGAGCAAGGGCTCATATATACCCAGAACAAAATTTCGACCACCAAAATGCAAAATTAAAGAAAATAAGAAGATTGACCGAAATTATGGAGAGACGCCTACCTACCAAGACCCTTGAAGCTGTAACAGGACCGACAGATGACAACATTAATGAAGATAAAAAGATTTCTACAGTACAAGGTTATATAATCAATTTAATTATTCTTTTTTAAATAACATTTTACTTCAAATTATATTAACTTAATTTCAAAATTAAATAAGATGGGAATAACCTAAGGGACTGATTAGTCAACTCTCTTAGGTTACCCAAATTTATGTAATAAAGATTCAAAATTGACTTTCCATTCCCATCGCTGTGGGAATGTATGGATTAAGTATAAAGATGTATATCTTATATGGCTTTTTCTAAGTGAATTTCTAATGAATAACTTCCAAAGAAGTTAATTGTTCAAGGCCTAGCCTAAAGGCATTACATAGTAATATTAAGTGTTTGAAAAAGAATCAGATTTTAAAATATGTTAAATTTAACTCTATTAATCAAAATTATATACAAAATTAATTATGGTAACTTTGATAATTTAAATTATATGTAAAATTAATGATAATAAGAAAATTTAAAAACAGAAGGAGATAATAATGTTTAGTTAAATGGCAAGTTGTATGAAATTTTGAAAAAATAATTAGTCAAGAAAATCCTGTGAAATTAAATAAAAACAATAATAATTAATTTGAACCTTGGAACAAATAAATAAAAATGTATATTTTCCAATTAGCTGTGTTTTCATTCTAGATAAGATAAGTTCACTAGGTATCCAGGTATAGTCTTTAAATCACAAGTGTCTCTCAAAGATTCCACTACCCGAAAAGGAGCTTGAACAGGGCTTATCGGAGGCTAATTGGTTTTATCAAAAATTCAGGGGTTGGTTCCTCTGAGAGGTTTATTCCTTGAGGCACAGGTCTATGAAATTAGGTTCGTAGTCAATGGATAAACCATTACTTTCTTACTGACTTAGCAATTGAGGAAGAGAAATAAACAACGGCAAAGGTTATAAAAAGTAAGTCGGTAAGAAAAGTATGGCGCCCAATGTTTGAGGCTCGATGCTTACATTGTAACATCGGGTCAACATCAAATAGAGACAGATTTAAATCGACTAAGGAGCCTAGTGAAACAAAATTAATTAAATAGAATTCAATTAAAATTGTAAAAAATAATAGGAATCATAAAATGAAAACCAAAGAAGTTCTTTAAATTAAATAAGAGTTAATTATAATAAAAATGAAATTAAAAAGAACTTAGAATAAATAATAATAATTAAAAGGAAATAATTAAGTAAAATAAAATTCAGTAGGTGTCGGTAGGGGATAATATAAATAATAATGTTAGTTATTAATGAAAGTAAATAGAATACATAGGCGTTAGATAGACAAGGTCAAGGGAACACTGAACCGGATCACATCGAGCACAATTCTAAATGAATATTTAATTAAATACTCAATATATAGTAAAAATATAGAAGTAGGAGAAGTTAGTAAGGGAATAAAAGGATAGTTAAATACGAGACTTTAAGATGGCGACAAGACAGAGAAAAGACACAGAACCATCTGAAATGATGGAGTTTTTTAAAAAAATGATGGAGGAACAAAAACAGGAGAGATTAAAAGAGATGGAGGAACAAAAACAGGAGAGATTAAAAGAGATGGAGGAACAAAAACAGGAAAGATTAAAAGAGATGGAAGAACAGAAACAAGGGAGAATAAAGGAACAAGAAGAATTAGTAAAAATGATAGAGGAACAAAGAAAGAAAGAAAGAGAGGAGGAAAAAGTAGAAAGAAAGAAAGAAAGAGAGGAGGATAAACAAGAAATTAAGAATCTTTGGGAAATCATGAATAAGAGGATAGAGGAAATAAATGAAGGAATTACAAGAAAGAATGAGGAAATGGGAAATAAAATCCAAGAAACTATAGAAAAGATGTATAACTTAGAGGTAACAGTCAGTGAAAATAAACAGACTGTAGAAACAGTTAAGGGAGAAGTCAAAAAAGTAGAAAGAAGGGTACAAGTAGTTGAGAATAAGATAAAGAATATGGGAGAAGGGATAAATATAGCTACCTTGTTTAAATCAAGGATGTTTGAGATGGGTGATAATGGAGACAAAAGCAAGAAGGAATTCTACGGTAGGGAAGATGAAGACCCTATTGATTTCATTAAACACCTAGAAGGTATAATGTCCGAAATTGATCCTGACATGGAGGAAGGACAAAAAAGGAAAATAATGGAGAGACATCTTAAAGGACCAGCACAAGAATGGTGGTTGGCCATGAATATGGAGGAGGAAAATTATGATGAAGTTAAGGAGAGATTCTTTAGCCACTTTTGGGGATCTCATGCACAAGAGAGAATTCGAGGAAGAATCGAAAATGGAAAATATGAATACCATCGAGGCACAAACAACATGGTAAATTATTTCTTAAAAATGGTGAACACGGCGAGACACCTAACCCCGCCATACAATCAGGCGGAGTTAATTATGAAGATTATGAAGCATTATGGGAACAGAATGTATATAGGATGTTCCGGGATGGCGGCTACCGACATAGAGGAGGCGGTAAAATACATCCGAAGGAACATGGAGCAGGAGGCTACCAGGAACCGGACTCAGCCTAGGACTGAGGAACGGGAACCTGAAAGGAGAGGGTTTACACACCAAACGAGAAACCCCGGATACAAGGGAAATTGGAGGCAAGAGCCTTACCCGGTAGAAGGGAGAGGAAACTGGAGACAGGGGCCCTATCAAAGAGAGGGACCAAGAAATAGGCCGCAAAATCAGTGGCAACAACAAAGGCCAGAGTACAGGCCACAAAACCAAACGGAAGAAGGCCCACAGACAAAAGAAAAGAGACCACAAAATCCAGGGCCAAGTGGTCAATCAAAAAACTAAATGAGAGGATCCCTAATGGGAGGAAGGAAAAAAGGAGACAACCATTAGAGATCCAACAACAAACAAAATATAGGAAATATTACCCGGAGAAACAGGGAACAGTAAATAAAGGAAAGGCGGAAGACCTAAAGAACAAAAATAAAAAAACAATACAACAGGAAAATAACAATGAAGTACACCAAAATCAAGAGCGTAGAGTTGGTGGACTATCTCTTGATATTCGTGCTGAATTGTTAGAAGAGGACAAGGAGATTGGCGAAGGTAACCAGAAGAAAGAAACATGCCCTGTAATTGACTGTGAGGTAGAAGGGCACTCTATAGAGGTAGAGATTGACACGGGTGCAGACGTGTCAGTCATTCAAGAAAAGGCTTACAACAACCTCAAGTTGCATGGGCTTAAGTTCCTGGAACTACCCATCAACAATGTGGGAGTTGTAACAGCCATTAAGACTGCACAAATAAAGGTTACCCGGCAATGCTTAATTCCCTTAACAATTAAAGGCATATAAAAGTGGACTGCATCTTCATAGTGGTCTCCAAACTTCGGTCGGAGATGATTATGGGGTGCAACACACTGTATGACCTAAAGGCACGGATAAACATGGATAGACGCTTTGTGACATTCGAAATAGAAGGGGAAATGGTGTACCAGGACTTTAGAAGTAAAATACAAAAGATAGAGGAAAATGAAGAAGTCCGAAAAATATGCAAGATAACCCAGGAAAAAGAAGATGCATCAACAATAGGGCATCAAAGCAAAAAGGAGGGGTTAATGCGACAGTGCGAGAAGCAGGGGCACTGCCGAATGAATGAAGGAGGAAATGGACAAGAAACAAGTAAAGGGGAAATCTTAAATATAACGAACGAATATCAAAGAAAAATAAAAAACGAAACAGAGGAAAAATTAAACAAAAACAAAAAATTAAAAAACAAAAATGAAAATATAATAAATAAGGAAATAAATTTAAGACCTGAGGGAGTCAAAACAGGAGATAAAGAAACAAAGGACATGGAAAGAAGAGCTGCAGCTGAGATTAAGAGCAAACCAAAATATAAACAAGGTAAGGCCGAAATAGTGCCAAAAAGGGGAAATAATGTGAGTGGAAAAATAATAAATAAGAAAATAAATATAAATAAAAGTATAAACGTCGCGTCGAAACAATTAAAAGGGGGGAACAACGAGGTTAAAATGAATAACCAACAAGTAGCTCGGAAGCCCATGACTAAGACTTTAGATTCTGGAGAGATAACCCAAAGGAAAGAAATTGAAATTAAAGAAAGAAAAAAGAAAAACCCATTTACTAGTTCAAGAGTTCGAAAGTCAATTAAAATGAGAGCCAATCCAAATACGAGAAGAACCTTCATTTCATTACAAGTCAAAAACAGAAAAATAAAAGGTAGATTTAAGGAGAATAAGGGAAAGTTAAGAAATTGGAAAAGGAGAAAGAAGAAAAAGAAAGATAAAGCTGGACAGATAATAAGAAAATATTTAAAGAATAAAGGATAATAAGGCAAGGTAAATAAAAAATGATCCATCAGTGACATAGGGAGTAACGGTTAAGTAATAAAAATAAAAATGTAAAATAAATCTAAGTAGTAGATTAAAGCAGTAACATAATCCAAATACATAGGACAAATAATATAAAATCAGTATTAAATGTGAAAGAAAAAGCCATATGTTAAATGAACGGGATTCATTGAATTTATTAAAGTAAAGGTTGTGTTAAACAACAATGAATGTGTAAAATAAGGATTACAATATACAATATTGTATAGTTAATATAAAATTGAAATAAGATTAAATAAAAAAGAATGTGACTAAGGACAGGAGTAATAAATGAGTAAATAGCATGTGAAGTGACTAATGTGACAATGATATATATGAGTGAAAGGGACAGGAGAGTAAATTGTGAACTTTAGTAAAATTAATTAAGTTATGAAGATGAATAGGAATAGTAGATTAATGAAAGGAATATGAAAATTTTAATATAAACTAGTATAAGTGTTAATGTTACTTTTCACAAATATGTTATTAATTATGTTTATCTGTTTCAAGGGAGAGAAGGACCAAAATTTTCATATATTTAAAAAGGGTGGAATTTTGCAGCGGCCAGAATGTCCGATGCAAAGAATCTGGGTAATTGTACAGAATACCAGAATCAAACCTAACCGGGTTAAATAATTGACTAAATTTATATATATAAAAATTTTTAAAACATTATAATAATAATAATATTAAAACTAGGGTAAATAATAGTAAAATGAAGAAAATTAGAAATAACTTTAGACTTAAAAAACATAAATTATAAGCAATAAGAAAAATTATCACTTCAAAGTGGATAGCCTAAATTATGTAAAAAAAAAAGACGGTAATTGTGTAGTATAACAAACTAGGCCTAGATGCCGGCTATTAAAATAATTGTACTTAAAAATAATCAGGAATAAAGAATGTAAATTAAGATGTGAGGAAAGTAAATTAGGCCTAGCTAGGGAAAATAGTATTTATGTAAAAGTAAAGATTAAATGTTAAAGTGTAATAGCCTAAGAAATTAGGTTATAATAGAAGAAGTCATATTTGATTTCGGAAAAATCCGCTTAGGGCATTGATTATAAATCTTGTCACTACGAAACGAAAGCGCTACAGTCGAACTTTGGATTAAGAATGTTAAAAAGTTAATTAAATTAAATGAGAAGAAATAAAGTCAAATATGTTATTAAATAAAAGGTAAAAATGCAAAGGACACATCAGAATACAGAAACGCCTTTTATAAAAAGGGAAACTAATCTTAGTTCAGAATTTCCGAACAAACAAAGTCAATTGCCATGGCAACGGCTTTCTGATTGGTCAAAAGTTGAAAAATGGATACTGGGACGTGGGAAGTTTGAAATTGGAGAAGACGGGCCTCACAAAAGGCACGCTATCCAGAATCAGAATGCATTAGGCTCTCAAAGCGAGCAGACGTGTTTTTTGTACCATGCGATCAGGACAAGAAAAAATGTGCTAAAAACAGAGTAAAAAGTGCTACGATGTGATCAGGGGAAGGAAGATATATATGAGCAAGGGCTCATATATACCCAGAACAAAATTTCGACCACCAAAATGCAAAATTAAAGAAAATAAGAAGATTGACCGAAATTATGGAGAGACGCCTACCTACCAAGACCCTTGAAGCTGTAACAGGACCGACAGATGACAACATTAATGAAGATAAAAAGATTTCTACAGTACAAGGTTATATAATCAATTTAATTATTCTTTTTTAAATAACATTTTACTTCAAATTATATTAACTTAATTTCAAAATTAAATAAGATGGGAATAACCTAAGGGACTGATTAGTCAACTCTCTTAGGTTACCCAAATTTATGTAATAAAGATTCAAAATTGACTTTCCATTCCCATCGCTGTGGGAATGTATGGATTAAGTATAAAGATGTATATCTTATATGGCTTTTTCTAAGTGAATTTCTAATGAATAACTTCCAAAGAAGTTAATTGTTCAAGGCCTAGCCTAAAGGCATTACATAGTAATATTAAGTGTTTGAAAAAGAATCAGATTTTAAAATATGTTAAATTTAACTCTATTAATCAAAATTATATACAAAATTAATTATGGTAACTTTGATAATTTAAATTATATGTAAAATTAATGATAATAAGAAAATTTAAAAACAGAAGGAGATAATAATGTTTAGTTAAATGGCAAGTTGTATGAAATTTTGAAAAAATAATTAGTCAAGAAAATCCTGTGAAATTAAATAAAAACAATAATAATTAATTTGAACCTTGGAACAAATAAATAAAAATGTATATTTTCCAATTAGCTGTGTTTTCATTCTAGATAAGATAAGTTCACTAGGTATCCAGGTATAGTCTTTAAATCACAAGTGTCTCTCAAAGATTCCACTACCCGAAAAGGAGCTTGAACAGGGCTTATCGGAGGCTAATTGGTTTTATCAAAAATTCAGGGGTTGGTTCCTCTGAGAGGTTTATTCCTTGAGGCACAGGTCTATGAAATTAGGTTCGTAGTCAATGGATAAACCATTACTTTCTTACTGACTTAGCAATTGAGGAAGAGAAATAAACAACGGCAAAGGTTATAAAAAGTAAGTCGGTAAGAGTACTCATTGAAAATTTGAATCGTACAGTAGTAGTTTTGAAAATGGAGTAACTTCGAAACGCGACAACATAGAAGAATATTGAAACTATTGAAATTAAGATGAGTATATTTATTAATAACGGGTATTAAAGTAGAAAGTATTTAGAACTGAAATAGAGTTTTGGGGGGGTTAAAATTCGCATTTTTAAATTAAACAAATGTAGTTTATGCACTAAATAATATATATTTATATCTAATTGCTATGGAAATGAAAATCAAGTAAAAGTAAAATAGTATATGCTGGGAGCTTGTATTTGAAAGAAATTGTCAAATTAGTTGGGGCCACAAATTAAACACTTGTAATTCCTTGTGAAATAGTTATTAGATAGAAGCAATATGTACTTGAATTTTGTTTCAATGCTTAAAGAGTAAAATAAACCATTATGGTGCCTGGAAATGATTGCTGTGCAACCAAAGTGTATAACTTACATCGGTCAATATTTTTTTTAAGCTAATCCCAGACGCACTAAAGTTTTCCGGCTTCAAATAACTGACAGTATTGTTGGTTTCGAACTTAAACAATTGTTTTAAAGAATATGTATAGAAAACATTTGCTATCGTTGCCGGTTGTTAAGACCAAGGGGATATTTGTGCAACCGTTGACACTTGCTTCAGTGGTGTATCGATGCTTGCGCACCTAGTGGGTAACAATATAAACTTTCCTTGTGGTTCTATAATTTAGAATTTTACCTATTATTCTGTTATAGTTATGGCTTCTAATAATTTGAACAAGGTATTATTATTGAAAATAAATCCTAGTTGTTATTAGTAATAAAATGGACTTATAGCTGTAAATGTTTTTTTATTACTAACTTATTCAATCCATTCTCGTAGCTATAAAAAAAAACATTACCTTACAGCGCCTTACATGAGCGAAATATTCGATCTCGTTCTCTTCTGGGGATCTAACGTAACTTATACATTACCTTCTGTTGTGAGCTTTACCCTACTTTATAAAGTCACGCAGGATATTAGGAATAGTATTCACTCTCCTCTCCAATCATTTCACTTAGACCTCCTTAACCTCCTACTCTATATTCCATCAGACTGTTGGCGTAATAATCGTTACCCGAACTCCTGCAGTGCACGCGTACGTACGCGCGACCAAACTTTGGATACGCACCAACTTCTGGGCGTTACTTCTGAATACGTATTGAAAGCGACATCATCCGACCTGAAGTGTGTCCGTAGAGTTTTGTTTCTATTTTGCAAACGCTTTGCGGGTTTATGTCACACTGTTTACTTGTCCCCTCGCGCATAAACATTTGCGAGGTAAAGAAAAATATTAAGTAACGACTATTTTTTTTTCGAAAACTTCCAAAAATATAATTGTAAAGAACCTTTAAAGAAAGGCAAGAAATTGTAAAAACATTCATGTTTTTTCTAAGTTGAGAAGATTAAAATTCAACCCAAGCAAATCGTTTAGTGACCTACCAAATCTGTGTAAGGAGGATAGTTTTGTATCGTCTCTCTTAAAGACAATTATTTAGAGTCAGTTTAAATAACTATTTATTATTGATAAAAAGTCAATTGCTTCAACTTATTGAACTATTAGTTCACCTAGGAAATCGCTTGCATCTGTTTGTGACGTAGATTTATTAGCATATTGAAATGAATAACCTGTGACCAAAAAATTAATTAAATTATACAGTTTATAGTTCCCAATTTACACAAACCAAAATATCTCCTTAACTAATACGTATCTGGTTACATTTACTCGTTGGTATTATTCCGCATACAATTATCAATTTATTTTTTTAAAAGTCGTAAAACAAATATCTTTTAAAAACAAATAACTCTGATAATGACTTCGACCGGATTGGCTGCTGGTTTCTAGAAAATCACTAAAGTGGACATCCTCTAAGAAGAATCTGGATTAAATATGATTAAGGACTTAAAACTTGAAAGGTGCAAAGTGTACAAAGAATCGTGAAAGGATATGAACGTAGGTAGATATCCATCTATCCCGACGAAACAAAGGGAGAAGGATAAGAATGGTGTAGATAGAGTGAATGTACTACTACTACTAGCCAACGCCCAACCTTGGCTGTTGAGCCATTTGATGGCGCGCTGACCAGTACAATCAATACTTCCTTCATTGTCCTCTTCGTCTGGCTGGATGTGGTGCAAGGAAGAGCATGTGAGGAGGTGATCTACATCCATGGTTCCGTTTCAGCACAACACGCCATCCGGCGAATGGAGAACATGAATCTTGTGGAGGTGTGCCGCCAGGTAGTCGTGGCCAGTAGCCAGGCGGAACAGTGCTATACCTGTGCGTCGAGAAAGGCCACGGTAGATTGGTCCTTCGGTGACGAAAGTAGCCCAGCTTCTGTTTGGAGAGGCCCTGATTAGGTTTCTCTCGTGCTGCGATTTAAATCTGAGTTTATCTGTATTTTCACTGATTGAAAAGAGGTTGAGGTAAGTGGCTGTGGTAAAGCGGCTCCCTGTTTGGCGAGAGTATCGGCTTTTTCATTACCCACTGAATGTGAATTGGCCAACCCTTTTCCTGGAGGGAGTCTAGTTTTTTTCTACAGGAGAGTGTTCGGTGGCATTCCACTTGTCTGTTGTTAATAACACTCTGTTTGCACCCAATACAGCCTTATAGGTCCCTTCGATTTTTGAGAGTTCAATAGATGCTGCCAAGATAGCTTCAACTTCCTCATCATAATTGCTTTGGTTACACCCTCGATTAGTCTGCTGTGGAACCCAGCTCCTGTTCCACCGCTTGCTGACGATCCATCCGTGTAGATGTGTATCCAGTCATCTGGTGGGAAGTTGGAATTAATAGTTTCCAGGACTGCTGCCCTTAGTTCTGAGGGATTTAATTTACTTTTTGAAGCATTGTGGTATTTTAGATTAGCTGATGGTACGTTATTAAAGGTTAAGTGTTGAACCGGTTGAGCTGGTACTCCTGGCTGAATGTTGTATTTATTTAGAAGATCTTTGCACACTGATAGTGAGGGTTTTTTGGATCTTAGCCTTTCGGTCGCGAGCTTGTAATGTTTCCAACGGCTATATGTTCTCTTGTACCGCTTCCAAAAATTGAGTGTTAGTTTGCTTCTTCTAGCTAGAATAGGTTAGATTTGGGTTTGGGCCTCCATTGCAGCAATAGGGATAGATTTTGGAGCCCCTGTTATAACTCGAAGGGCGATTTTCTGGTGATCTCTAATTTCAGTTGATGTTGCTACTGGTAGCCCACATAATTGAATCATAGGCATACGTCAGGGCTTACACCCCCGGGACACTCTTTACAGCCTCAAGGATGTCGTTGATCATCGGGTTAAAAAGACTACAACTTAGGACCGCTTCCTGTGCTAAGCCCTGCTGCTGAAGACGATATTTGGAAGTAGCTCCTGCAAAACGTGTTCTGATTAGTCTCTGGGAAAGAAAGGACCTAATCCATGCAAATAGGTTGCCAGTCACTCCACTCTGAGATAGTTTATGTAATAGCATTTGTCTCCATACTGTGTCGAATGCATTTTTCAGGTCCACCAGGACCACCAAAGAAGACATTTTACGATGGTAACAATTTTATGTATTGGAAGAGATAAACAACATGGTCTATTGTGCTGCGCTTTGTCCTAAATCCTGCTTGTACATCGTCTATTACATTACGTAATGTGGAGAATTGGTTCAGGCGGGTTGCAACCATTCTTTCTCTTACTTTGCATGTGGCGCTAATGAGTGTAATTGGTCGGTAACTACTTGTGTCGCTAGCAGGTTTCCCCTTTTTCAGGACCGGAATTATCTTATCTTTCTTCCATTGTTGTGGCATGTGTTTGCTCCAAGTCAGGTTGATTATTTTGAGGAACGCTTCTTTAGCAGAGCCTCCCAGATTCTTCAGCATTTCAGAGAAAATCTGGTCTTTCCCCGCAGCTTTATTTATTTTGGTATTATGAGACGCTTGTTCTAGCTCTTAAATCGTAAATTTTCTCATGCAAATATCAAGGTCAGGGGCAGTAGTGCAACTAGGTAGGGGTTTCTTCAGCAGGAATCTGAATGAATAAACTTCTTGGTCTGAGGACTCTGCTGATATTTGCATGATGTTTGCAGAAAAAGTTGGCGATGTCTTCAGGTTCACAATACATTCGGTTACCACTCTTGAAGGGTTCCTGATCTGTTGGAGCTGGATCATTTTCCAGTTGCGAAATGAACCGGTGTGCCTTTATTCCATCTCTACGAAAGTTCATTGTGCTTAGGAAGTTACGAATGGCAAATATTTTTGACTGTTTTATTTCTTTCTATAATACAGCTTGCGATTTCCTGAGCGAGACAGTCAGCAAGGCTACTAGTTCTTTCTGTTTCTTTTCCTTGCTGCATTGCGCGCTCGTTTTAATGAGCTACGTTTGGTGCGACAGAAGTGGCTAAAAGTTTTCACCTGCCCTCTTGGTATGCATTTGGGGACACATTTTAGGATGATCCTGTTGAAACCTTCCACAGCAAGTTCGGGCGTTTGGTGCCTTAGTTGGTCTGAAAGTCCCTCATTTGTGATTTTCTTATACTGGTCCCAATCCGCTTTCCTAAAATTCCATCTTGTTTTAGTGTATAGCAGACTTTTCCAGTATGAATTCTTACATAAATAGCTCGATGTCCACATCCCACCGCATCCTCTAGGAGTTTGACTTGCGTTTAAGGTGCTATGTTAGGATTAACAAGTACTAAGTCAGGGCGAGTGTTCTGCCCAGCATAAGAAAGGAATGTATGGGGAGTTTGTTTTACTTCCTGCAGGCCGACATCGATTATATCTTCTGTTTTTCGTCCAGATGGAGTTGTGCTATAACCCCATCTGGTTGAGGGGCTATTGAAGTCACCTACAAGGATGGTGTTTGGTTGGAGTGTGTCTTCCATCTTTGCCGTCGACAATATATTTCCAGGGGGGTTGTACTATAACCCCATCTAGTTGAAGGGCTATTGAAATCACCTACAAGGATGGTGTTTGGTTGGAGTGCGTCTTCCATCTTTGCCGTCGACAATATATTTCCAGGGGGGTTGTACTATAACCCCATCTAGTTGAAGGGCTATTGAAATCACCTACAAGGATGGTGTTTGGTTGGAGTGCGTCTTCCATCTTTGCCGTCGACAATATATTTCCAGGGGGTTTGTACAAGTTAACAATGTTGAAACGCTTTCTATTTTTCCAGATCCGCAGTAGCATTACTTCAGCTTTGTCACTGACTTGCATTTCGTTAAATATCTCAAATTTGGCTCGGAGTGTACTTCTAACCCCAATCAAAATACCTGAAGCCACTTTTCTTGATCGCGGTAGTGTATAGTTTGTATAATAATAAGGTAGAGTGAGTGTAAGACTAAAGAAAAGACAAAATGTTACCCTGACTGGCATGGGGGAAGTAATGGTTTCCATGGGAAAGGTCTCATACCTGGAACACACGTGCTGTCAAGGAGTCTGCTTATTACTTCAGGAATATGTTTGCCCGTGTTATATGTCTGTAGTAGTAGAATTCAAATTATAAAGATATTTTGCAACTGACAACCGAATAGGTGCATAAGGTATCACAGTTGTGTTGTAAAATCAGGAACTGGCAGTCAATTAGTGCAATCAGGAACCATGCGGTTAAATGGTGCAATCAGGAACTGGCGGTTAATTGTTGCAATCAGCAACCTTGCGGTTAATCGGTGCAATCAGGAACTGGCGGTTAATTGGTGCAATCAGGAACTGGCGGTTAATTGGTGCAATCAGGAACCTTGCGGTTAAATGGTGCAATCAGGAACTGGCGGTTAATTGTCGCAATCAGCAACCTTGCGGTTAATCGGTGCAATCAGGAACTGGCGGGTAATTGGTGCAAGCAGGGACTGGCGGTTAATCGGTGCAATCAGGAACTGGCGGTTAATCGGCGCAATCAGGAACTGGCGGTTAATCGGTGCAATCAGGAACTGGCGGTTAATAGGTGCAAATAAGAACTGGCGGTTAATTGGTGCAATTAGGAACCTTGCGGTTAATTGGTGCAATCAGGAACTGGCGGTTAATAGGTGCAAATAAGAACTGGCGGTTAATTGGTGCAATTAGGAACCTTGCGGTTAATTGGTGCAATCAGGAACTGGCGGTTAATTGGTGCAATCAAGAACTGGCGGTTAATTGGTGCAATTAGGAACTGGCGGTTAATTGGTGCAATCAGGAACTGGCGTTTAAATGGTGCAATCACCATTTGCACTAACAAAAGCTGATACTATCCCGTAAAACCGTATAATTTATTTCACCATCTTTCGCCTAGTTACGTCAGCTGTGTAAAGCAAGTCCTACTACAACGTCTTTCATTACTATGTACACACTGTGCAGTAGATTTATCTAAAAGCTTTCCGGCTCACTTAACTTTACGCTCGCTAAATATTTATCAGACTTTTTTATGCTTGAATGTCCATTTGTTGCATATACAATTTGTAATTAATTTTTTATTAACTTTAGTAAAACCTTTTTAAACCAGGTTTTCTACATTAAATTAATATTTTATCTTTCGGTTTATTCCGTAATAAAAGGATTGATTTGTGGCTTTTCACGTAGGTATATATCGATTTTATGCCTAACGCTTCTGGTTCGCAAATACTGAACAAGTATTATATCCACACATTATTTTAATGCCAATTCCTACTAGGGTCAACAAGAAAACATAAATTATTGAGTTATTTTTTATTAAATATATTTAATTTATATAAATTAAGTATCATAACCTACGCGTTAAAACCTGTTCTACAACATAACCTATAATGTAAATAATCTTTTTAAGAAATAATGTATCACTTATTTTAAGACATATTGAACGAAATAGCTATATTGCATACCTTCCCCCTTTTGTGATAGGTTTTTCTCCCATATAAAAGTGAAATTAATTCATTAAACCTAATTAATGAATTAACATTTGAAAAAAATGTTTTAAATATAAAGTGGCATCCAATACAAGTTTAAAAAAAAACTATTAGAATTTGATCAGGTAAATAAAAAGTATTTAATTAAAAGTTGAAAATTGGAACTATAGGCCCTATATATATAATATATATATTTGAACTATATATATATATATATATATGTGTGTGTGTGTGTGTGTGTGTGTGTATACACACTTGGGGGAGTGTGAACTAATAGAAGGAATATGAAAAGTATTTTCTAACTAAAACTAACCACCCAATTTGAAATGCAGACACATACAGAACTTGGATAAGTAAAGGCTGGTTTTGGCCATGATGTCTCCATCATCGATGTTATATAATTACCTAAGGTTTCGTCGACGATGTCTGTAGTAGAACAGTTTCTCTTTGTTTTAGAAAATCAGTTGGCATATATTTGTACTTACATATCCTTGGTCTTCGCCCTTTTGCTCCTTGGACGTTCTCTTCCACTTTAAACTACATTTACTCTATAAATTATACCACATTTCTATGAGTAGTTTCACAACGAATATAAATCTCTGTCCTCTTACTCGTGTATGCGAGAAGAGAAGAATGCAAATATAGAATATATATAACAATAATGTAGGGAGAGAGCTATAAAGCAGTGACTAAAGTCGAGTTTCAAATAAATGTGAGAAAATGTAATGAGTTGTTTTAAATAAACAGTTTGAAATTATGTTGAATGTTTCTTGAAATAGATTGACAGACTTTCATCTCGGCAGGAAAATAAATCTGAAAGTTTAAATAATCCAAGTTTTTAGTTACTCGAATAAATGTTTTGGAGAAGATCGTAAATAAATATGGAGAAGTTTGTTCATTTCCAACGGCACTTTTTCAGCTCTCGAAAGATTTAAATGAACCCTTTAATTTGAAATCTAATTAGCCTCTCTTAAAGAGTCAATGATCCTTCGCTTTCTTGAGCGGAAATTATACAAAACTCTAAACTTA
>JBAIZL010000011.1:12732890-13015390 GCA_036971475.1 Prosapia bicincta | reverse complement strand
AGAAGTAACAACCGTATAGAGAAAGTGTAAGAATTTACAATGGTATAGTGGAGTGTAAGAATTGACAACATTGTAGTGAAAGTGTGAGAATAATAAATGCTATAGTGAAAGCGTGAGAAGTTAACAGTACTACAGTATGAGTAAAAGAATTAAAAATAGTATAGTGAAAGTGTAAAAATTATCAATACTGAAAATGTAAGCATAAAAATGCTATAGTGTGAGTGTAATAATTAACAATGCTGTAGTGAAAATGTAAAAAGACTATACTGAAAGTATAAGAATAATATATTGAAACGGTAAGAATAATATAGTGAAAATGTAAATATTATCAATATTATAGTGCAAGTGTAAGAATTAACAACACTACTGAAAATGTAAGAATTACAATGCTATAGTGAAAATGTAAGAAGTAACAACCGTATAGACAAAGTGTAAGAATTTACAATGGTATAGTGGAGTGTAAGAATTAACAACACTAGTGAAAATGTAAGAATTACAATGCTATAGTGAAAATGTAAGAAGTAACAACAGTATAGAGAAAGTGTAAGAATTTAATATGGTATAGTGAAAGTGTAAGAATTAACAATACTAGTGAAAATGTAAGAATTACAATGCTATAGTGAAAATGTAAGAAGTAACAACCGTATAGAGAAAGTGTAAGAATTTACAATACTAGTGAAAATGAAAGAATTACAATGCTATAGTGAAAATGTAAGAAGTAACAACCGTATAGAGAAAGTGTAAGAATTTACAATGGTATAGTGAAAGTGTAAGAATTAACAATACTAGTGAAAATGTAAGAATTACAATGCTATAGTGAAAATGTAAGAAGTAACAACCGTATAGAGAAAGTGTAAGAATTAACAATACTAGTGAAAATGTAAGAATTACAATGCTATAGTGAAAATGTAAGAAGTAACAACCGTATAGAGAAAGTGTAAGAATTTACAATGGTATAGTGAAAGTGTAAGAATTAACAATACTAGTGAAAATGTAAGAATTACAATGCTATAGTGAAAATGTAAGAAGTAACAACCGTATAGAGAAAGTGTAAGAATTTACAATGGTATAGTGGAGTGTAAGAATTGACAACATTGTAGTGAAAGTGTGAGAATAAAAAATGCTGTAGTGAAAGTGTGAGAAGTTAACAATACTACAGTATGAGTGAAAGAATTAACAATAGTATAGTGAAAGTGTAAAAATTATCAATACTGAAAATGTAAGCATAAAAATGCTATAGTGTGAGTGTAATAATTAACAATGCTGTAGTGAAAATGTAAAAAGACTATACTGAAAGTATAAGAATAATATATTGAAACGGTAAGAATAATATAGTGAAAATGTAAATATTATCAATATTATAGTGCAAGTGTAAGAATTAACAACACTAGTGAAAATGTAAGAATTACAATGCTATAGTGAAAATGTAAGAAGTAACAACCGTATAGAGAAAGTGTAAGAATTTACAATGGTATAGTGGAGTGTAAGAATTGACAACATTGTAGTGAAAGTGTGAGAATAATAAATGCTATAGTGAAAGCGTGAGAAGTTAACAGTACTACAGTATGAGTGAAAGAATTAAAAATAGTATAGTGAAAGTGTAAAAATTATCAATACTGAAAATGTAAGCATAAAAATGCTATAGTGTGAGTATAATAATTAACAATGCTGTAGTGAAAATGTAAAAAGACTATACTGAAAGTATAAGAATAATATATTGAAATGGTAAGAATAATATAGTGAAAATGTAAATATTATCAATATTATAGTGCAAGTGTAAGAATTAACATCACTACTGAAAATGTAAGAATTACAATGCTATAGTGAAAATGTAAGAAGTAACAACCGTATAGACAAAGTGTAAGAATTTACAATGGTATAGTGGAGTGTAAGAATTAACAACACTAGTGAAAATGTAAGAATTACAATGCTATAGTGAAAATGTAAGAAGTAACAACCGTATAGAGAAAGTGTAAGAATTTACAATGGTATAGTGAAAGTGTAAGAATTAACAATACTAGTGAAAATGTAAGAATTACAATGCTGTAGTGAAAATGTAAGAAGTAACAACCGTATAGAGAAAGTGTAAGAATTTACAATGGTATAGTGAAAGTGTAAGAATTAACAATACTAGTGAAAATGTAAGAATTACAATGCTATAGTGAAAATGTAAGAAGTAACAACCGTATAGAGAAAGTGTAAGAATTTACAATGGTATAGTGGAGTGTAAGAATTGACAACATTGTAGTGAAATTGTGAGAATAATAAATGCTATAGTGAAAGCGTGAGAAGTTAACAGTACTACAGTATGAGTGAAAGAATTAAAAATAGTATAGTGAAAGTGTAAAAATTATCAATACTGAAAATGTAAGCATAAAAATGCTATAGTGTGAGTATAATAATTAACAATGCTGTAGTGAAAATGTAAAAAGACTATACTGAAAGTATAAGAATAATATATTGAAATGGTAAGAATAATATAGTGAAAATGTAAATATTATCAATATTATAGTGCAAGTGTAAGAATTAACATCACTACTGAAAATGTAAGAATTACAATGCTATAGTGAAAATGTAAGAAGTAACAACCGTATAGACAAAGTGTAAGAATTTACAATGGTATAGTGGAGTGTAAGAATTAACAACACTAGTGAAAATGTAATAATTACAATGCTATAGTGAAAATGTAAGAAGTAACAACCGTATAGAGAAAGTGTAAGAATTTACAATGGTATAGTGAAAGTGTAAGAATTAACAATACTAGTGAAAATGTAAGAATTACAATGCTATAGTGAAAATATAAGAAGTAACAACCGTATAGAGAAAGTGTAAGAATTTACAATGGTATAGTGAAAGTGTAAGAATTAACAATACTAGTGAAAATGTAAGAATTACAATGCTATAGTGAAAATGTAAGAAGTAACAACCGTATAGAGAAAGTGTAAGAATTTACAATGGTATAGTGGAGTGTAAGAATTGACAACATTGTAGTGAAAGTGTGAGAATAAAAAATGCTGTAGTGAAAGTGTGAGAAGTTAACAATACTACAGTATGAGTGAAAGAATTAACAATAGTATAGTGAAAGTGTAAAAATTATCAATACTGAAAATGTAAGCATAAAAATGCTATAGTGTGAGTGTAATAATTAACAATGCTGTAGTGAAAATGTAAAAAGACTATACTGAAAGTATAAGAATAATATATTGAAACGGTAAGAATAATATAGTGAAAATGTAAATATTATCAATATTATAGTGCAAGTGTAAGAATTAACAACACTAGTGAAAATGTAAGAATGTAAGAACTCTACTGCTCTCCCTGTACATGTCGAGGTTGAAGTACAAATTATAATAAAGATTTCACTTAAACAAAGCTAAAGCCAAAAGAACAAACGGATACAAAATATGAATATATATACAGTAGAGTATCGATAAATCGAGGTAGATGAGACCGAGGCCCCTAGTATTAACGAAAACTCGAATTAAATGGCAATACGTTCCTGTACATTAGAAAAAAAACAGGAGTTTTAATGAACCCTTATACGATTTTATTCTACAACCTACATGATGTGTTTGCTTTTATTTTTTTCCCATGATTCGGCTATCTAGTACACAAATCCTTTAATTGTATTTTTTTTTAGGAGGCCTACGATGCATTTTTTCCCTTTTAGTGGCTTCCAAGAAAGATTGTAAAAGGAAACGTGTGTATTTTGCACGTCATACATTCCAGAACACCCTGATCCATCGGCTGGATTAGGCCAGTAACATTTACGGGAAGATATGAAACACAGATATCATCAGACCACAGCTGATCTTCATCGACGGCCCATTTTCTAACAGTAAATAATTTGAATTTCCTATCATATAGACACAACAGTCTTAAATAGAAATAGGGTCGAATTTAATGGAAGCTCGAAAAATCGGCCTTCGGAATTTCGTGAATCTACTGTGTAGGTTTGGGTTTTTAATAGGGTTAAGTTTAATCAATGTAGGTTAGGGTGTAAAATTGGGTTTGTAATCAATTTGCATAATTTGTGTGTGACGTCTGCAAAAAATAAGTAAAATGTTAAATAGATTAAACATAAAAGTGAACAAGTGTGAACCAAAAACAAATGGCACCGTAAAGTTGAATAAAAGAACCTATACTGAACAAAACACAATTAAAATGTGGGGTATTTGTGTCGTAAGGAAATACCAGAACAACGCTTCGAAATAAAGTGCTGGAAGAAATAATCGTTCTGGCACGTCATAAACACGTCAGTCACAGATAACCTCGCCTACACCTCGGTTCATATTAAATATTAAGGCAATATCAGGGCTTTATCAGCTGTAGAGGCATCCATTAGTTACACAAGTTGGTACAATAAGACAACGCAGCGCTAGTAGTGACAATACTCTCTCACACAGATTCGGTTGGGAGTGTAGCGTATGTAAACAATCTTCTGCATCTATCTATACCGTAATGTAAGGCTAGGCTTGCTTCTGAGAAGTAAACGTGTCAAATTATTGGTTTCGTACGTGGAATTATTCTGTCTAAATGCAACTCTTAGGTTTATACTATGATGAAAGTAAATTAATTGAATAAACTCTTGTTATTTGACAAATATTAACGATAAATTGACGATATAATTTAACGGATACCTTCAGTAAGTCCAAGAAGCACTTTTGTGATGTAAAACCGCTGAAAGTTTTGTTTCAAAGCAATCTTTGACTTATTACTGACCTAAGCGGAAGATATTTAAATTAGGTCATTTTAATAATAATGTGAATATTTCGCATAACCATAATTGAACAAAACAAACATTTAAAAGTCTACACCTCCAACACTAGGTTTATACTCAACAGAGCGTGCGTGTTTGGAAACACAGGTTACTCCAGGATTTTTTCCTTTCAAGCTTTTCTCCGAAAAACGTATTCTCTTAACTTTATTGTTTTCTTATTTCTTTGTATGTTCTATTTTTACAAATGTATATAACTTCAGGCCGTATTACCTTTGGCGGCTAGTGTCATAGTTTTAAAACCTTATCAATAGTATTTAAAGAAGTTTGTATAGAACTCATGGAAGGCTTGTTGAATGCGACTGATTATTTCAGCAAAACCAGCAGCGTATAATAAATACACGGGCAAAGCTGAACGTTGGCCTTTGTTGTTCTTTAACTGCATTATTTTACGTTGTTCTACTACCTGTCTCTGTCAGCAAAATGGCATTACTTTATTGCATTAATCTGTAAATTATAATATTGTTTGTCAAAGAACAAAAAATTGCATCCAAACACATAATTGTATACAAAACAAATAATGGCACACAAAACAACTAATTGCATACACAGCATATAATTGTGTACAAAACACATAATTGTACACAGAACAAATAATGGCATACAAAACACATAATTGCTTACGTAACATATAATTGTATACAAAACCCATAATTGTATACAAAATAAATAATGACATACAAAACAACTAGTTGCATACACAACATATAATTGTGCACAAAACACATAATTGTATACAAAACAAATAATGGCATACAAAACACATAATTGCTTACAAAACATATAATTGAGTACAAACAAATAATTGTATACAAAATAAATAATGGAATACAAAACACATAATTGTATACAAAACAAATAATGGCATACAAAACACATAATTGCTTACAAAACATATAATTGTGCACAAAACACATAATTGCTTACAAAACATATAATTGTATACAAAACCCATAATTGTATACAAAATAAATAATAATGGCATACAAAACACATAATTGCTTACAAAACATATAATTGAGTACAAACAAATAATTGTATACAAAATAAATAATGGCATACAAAACAACTAATTGCATACACTAGGCCTACATATAACTGTGCACAAAACACATAATTGTATACAAAACAAATAATGGCATACAAAACACGTAATTGCTTACAAAACATATAATTGAGTACAAACAAATAATTGTATACAAAATAAATAACGGCATACAAAACACATAATTGCATACACAACATATAATAGTGAACAACACATAATTGTATATACAGTGTATAATTGTGCACAATATACATACGTATACAGCATACCTAAATGCCTACAAAACACGTTATTGGAAAATATTTTTTTTTTACTGCACCTTTCTCTTTAAAATTATCGAGGAAATTTGTGAAACACTTTTCAGATGTTGTGAGTTTTATTATTTAAGGTTTTTATCTTTGAATCTTCAGAGGAATCTCCTGCACCCATTGTCATATCTCATGGAAGCTGTCCTCTTAAAGAATGCGAGCAATATTTCAGTGATTTAGTGGAACATTAAGTCGTTGGACCCGGATTATTGTAATTTATTAAGTCGTACGTCACAGCTAGTTAGGAGCGAACAATCTTTACATCTGTGCTTAGTTTTATAAATAGCAAACATCGGAATCTGTGCTCGTTAAACAGCCGCCCAGAAGTGTTACAATGCTAAGGGCGTGGTAGGTGTCGTTCTTCTCCCCAGGCGCCGCGCCGTGCTCCGCTCTCCTTTCATCGATGCTTTTAATCACACAGTTGTTTCTCCCTTTCTGCCGTTGGATTAAATTAATAGTCTCACGTCCCGCTGCTGACGACACTGAATTACAACTTCGGTTAATTTGAATAATTTTGCTCCCGACATTTTTACTTGTCATTTTCTTACTGCCAAAGACAAGTAAAAATAGAAATACCAGTGAATTTCAGAAAACACATAACATAAAAACACATACGAACGAAATGTTTAGTCATTAAAAATACGAAACAGAGAATATTTTCTCCGCAATGTTGGTCACATTTTTCCCTACTCGATCAGGTCAGCTCCCGAAGGAGATGCGATGTTTATATCGAACAATTACTTTAAATGCGGTACAGAATTACAAGCTTGTTAAGGGTTATAAGGTCTAAGTACGGCTTTAGTGGCTTAATGGCCATGCAATCGCCATTGGGAGACGTGTAATTGCTTGTAGTTACAGGTTGTATAAAGACATTTGCATAAGTCAGTACGCTTTATATGCACTCGATTGCTCGCACAGCTGGACTTGTGTATAAATGCAAGGCAATAAGCTTCATCCCTACAATGCAGTGCTTTCCTGGCTCTATAAATATAATACACTCATTTCCTTTACATTTTTGCAACTAAGACGAGTCCTATCCAGCAACTTGCTTTTTCGAGGGTGATAGAAATGTCAGGCTTGTTTCAGCTGCTATTCTAGTAGTGCTGATGATGTCCAGTTAATGTTGCTTTGGAGCCAGCACTTAATTATTTATTTTATTAATTTCTTCAATTATTGCGCTTATGTCGGTGCACTGGCATCCTGTTGTCAGAAGCTATAAAAGACAGCCGTTCTGGAAGCTTGGTAGGCCCAAGAGTAGTTCACCTCCACCGGACACTAAGAGATGTAAGTAGTTCCAATAAATAGAATTTATTTTTTTAAATAGAAATAATAATAATAATTTATGAAAATATTTGTACTGTAGAATTTATTCATTCTTCCTAACAAAAAGTTGCATATTATAAAAGAATGACTTCAAGCAGTTGATGTAAAACAATGCATGTTTTAGTTTTCTGAAAACCTATCCGGGTTAATGCTCTAAAGAAAGTAAATATAGATTTCAAGAAAAGGAACTAATAGATATTAAATAATACTGATAATATCGGCAGTTCATTATTTAAAAAATGGTTTTTATAGTAATTTAAAAATATCCTAAGCAATGCCTCCCAAGCGTCACACGTCACTGTTAAACTTACGTCATTGTTATACGTAACTAACAAAGCATTGGTGCATTAACTCGGTTTAGTTTTTAAAGTAATCCACTGTTATTCTAAATTACCATACAAAATAAAAAAGCTTGTATTTACTACGATGGGTGAAGTTTTCGCCGGATATAAATTCCTTTCGCAAGTCTCGCAAAAGATATTGAGTTCGTAGTTCCCTTACAACCCGCCACACCCTAATAGCGCCACCTATCCTGTGCCTAATTATGCTGCTGAAGTTGCAACAGCTGGTTTATTGCGCGTCGCGTCGTCTTAACAGTTAACAGCAGTCTACCTGATTGTGGCCTAAACTGTTTTGTCAGCCGTCGGTGATCCATATAACTCGTATGCAAATTGCCGCCACATATCGCACTTGCACCGCTTCGTATCAGGCGCGCCAAATTTGGAACGGTAATTTGATGCTTTTAATTAGCGGTGTATGTTAATCAGACTCACTGTGCTGGGGGTGAATATTAATAAACTGCGCTTCCGCTTTATGCAGTGTTTTGGAAATTACTTATTTATGAGCTGCAAATCGCGTTAAACGCTCAACTGTATGATTGGGCGACGTAATCTGCCGAGTCAGACATAGTCAACGTCGTTACGTACACGCACACACTCACACGCGCGATCAAACACACTCGCGCGAGGGCAAACACACACGGACGCAGGCACGCACACACACACACACGTGAGGTGATTGCGTAAATCGTCGATGTACTTGACGTGAGAGAAACATATCCGGTATTACGGTACCATATCTGGATGGAGGTGCTATAGTAGATATGTTATAACTTTAATTATAAAATTATTACAAAATATTCAAATTTCATTGAGTACTCTCAAGTAGTGGAATATCAAATGTTAACCATGTATTATAATGATAATTATCCATAATCAAATAAATATAGTAATTTATGGATACATAATTAGTCTCACGGTATAATTCTGTCGCATTTGTAAAACCGTAGTTCCGAAAACTAAACGTAAAGTAATACAAATATACTAAAAATGGCAAATATTTAAGAAACCTGCAATGGCAAAGTAGAAATACGTTCTGAGTTGTGATATTGGTCTACTGTTTCAAATGAAATTTGATACACATCTTACACAATTGTGTTTTTTTATTCAAAATAATATTTTCACTTGGTTTAATACGCGTAGACCTGTTTTTCAACATAATTCCGTAACAAGAGAAAATTTAGAAGATATGTTAAACATACGTTTCTAAAACATACGAAATACTAATTGAAACAATATTGTTTGATGGCAATTATAATCCCATTATTGATAAAATTGCGTTTTAAAGTGCAAGAATATACAAAAACAGCAAGAGTGGAAAATACTTCGCGCGAAATAGTCGTGTGTGATGTGTGATAAAAAGGTTAAAAATGAGGGAAAATTAGCAAAACTCTGAAACAAAGAAAAAATATGAGTCACTCTCGTAACCGAGGCGTTGATATCAGCCGCGAGGTGTGCAGCTGTTGTTCTAACCCTCCACCCCGGTCTCCTACATCCGAAGTAATTTGAATATTAGGTCCCACTGAGGGATTAAGGAGCACGATTCCAACAATAATATATTCACTGCGTGATGAATTCATTTGGCTCAAAGTCAGTGTTGATCGTATACGTCAAATTCGAGAAGACATTAAGCACCAAAGTTTTTTTATGGCGCTTTAAGTTTGAGTTCGGATTATCGAAATTAAATATTAATAAATGACATGGATGTTTTAAATTTGAATTAGGTATAAAAGCCAGTAATACAGTGAGTAAAAATTAAAAAGATAATAGTTCGAAGTACATAGGAGATTAGATAAATTGTATTATCTACGATAAGTAGTGAATGTAGTAGATAATGTATTTGTATTATTTAAGTTACAACAAAAACATGTGTTGGGAAAACTAATAACGTGTCGTGAAAAGAAGCATAAAAAATAATTTGGGTTTTTTGTTCCTTTTCCCATTTAAAGATCTTTTTAATATTCCCTTTGTATTGTTTTTACTGTTAGTCATAATATTTCCACGATTCGAGGTTCAATGTCTAATAATCTATTTAATTATATCTCACGAGTTATAGCAAGGGATACGCAGGAGAGGAGTTCGCTTACTAATGGAGGGGGAAGGCCAGGCAGCTGTCTACCCCTCACTCGCATATGGGATCAGCGGTTAGCAAAACACCAAGTCAGCTAGCTCCCCTACCACTATAAATGTCAAGTACGACACTGCGCATATAGTGGTCATGTCCCTTGCTCTGTCTCCTAACCTTAATGTCTAATTGTTTTATGCGATTGGGCATAAAAGGTTTAGGTTTCTCCCTTGCATAAAATTTAAGGCTTAACCTGCTTAACTATAGTACATGCAAAACATAACCTAACTTTGTGAAAGCAGAATATAAAATAATTTCAAAAATGTATAACACAGTCATAATCTTTACGAATATAAAAAGTAAACAATACGTTTTCAAAAGTGAATCTTTGCATGGTTTAGCAACATTTGGTTTACCTACATCTAGCAAAAACAATACGAAAAAGAGCTATTGTCAGTGACGTAGGCATGACGCGTTGTGACGGAGCTATGGAGGGTAACTAATAGTAGGAGACGATCGGAATGGGTTAAATTATAAGTGGCTTCACTAAAACCCTAAGTAATAATATTGTTACAAAACCAAAATATAGTTGTACTTCATTTTTGTGGTACGGTCTCATGATGACGGACAAACAATAAACTAAAGTTTTTGATCTTTCTATATATAAAGAACTAAGTCAAAATACAAATACAAGAATTATAATTGAATTTACAATTCTTGTATTTGTATTTTGACTTAGTTCTTTATTAATACACAAGAAAACATATTGCGATATATATATATATTTATAAATGTAAGCACCAGATAGCAACAAGGTACCCGTGCGTTCTGCCCGACTGAAATGTCTCTTAGTTCTACAAACCCCGCCCCCCCTTACAGCTATGTGTTGCAGATAATGGTCGTAATTCACACGGTAGCACTTATTTGTTAATCACGTGTCCCCCTCTTCTATGACATCATCACAAAAACAAACGGATAAATGTTAATACACGGAATACGTTGCTGTACTTCATTTTACGCATTTAGTGCAATAAATAAATGTGGAATAGATAATTAAATATTGTATGGATAAAAAAATGTTCAAAAGTCAGATAAATGTGGAGTGGATAAATAAATATTGTATGAGTAAGTAAATGTCGAGTGGACTAAAATATATTGTATGCATAAATAAATGTTTGAAAGATACATAACTGTCGAATGGATAAATAAATATCGTATGGATAAATAAAAGTTTGAAAGATACATAACTGTCGAATGGATAAATAAATATCGTATGGATAAATAAATGTTTGAAAGATACATAACTGTCGAATGGATAAATAAATATCGTATGGATAAATAAATGTTTGAAAGATACATAACTGTCGAATGGATAAATAAATATCGTATGGATAAATAAATGTTTGAAAGATACATAACTGTCGAATGGATAAATAAATATCGTATGGATAAATAAATGTTTGAAAGATACATAACTGTCGAATGGATAAATAAATATCGTATGGATAAATAAATGTTTGAAAGATACATAACTGTCGAATGGATAAATAAATATCGTATGGATAAATAAATGTTTGAAATATACATTACTGTCGAATGGATAAATAAATATCGTATGGATAAATAAATGTTTGAAAGATACATAACTGTCGAATGGATAAATAAATATCGTATGGATAAATAAATGTTTGAAAGATACATAACTGTCGAATGGATAAATAAATATCGTATGGATAAATAAATGTTTGAAAGATACATAACTGTCGAATGGATAAATAAATATCGTATGGATAAATAAATGTTTGAAAGATACATAACTGTCGAATGGATAAATAAATATCGTATGGATAAATAAATGTTTGAAATATACATTACTGTCGAATGGATAAATAAATATCGTATGGATAAATAAATGTTTGAAAGATACATAACTGCCGAATGGATAAATAAATATCGTATGGATAAATAAATGTTTGAAATATACATTACTGTCGAATGGATAAATAAATATCGTATGGATAAATAAATGTTTGAAATATACATTACTGTCGAATGGATAAATAAATATCGTATGGATAAATAAATGTTTGAAAGATACATAACTGCCGAATGGATAAATAAATATCGTATGGATAAATAAATGTTTGAAATATACATTACTGTCGAATGGATAAATAAATATCGTATGGATAAATAAATGTTTGAAAGATACATAACTGTCGAATTGATAAATAAATATCGTATGGATAAATAAATGTTTGAAATATACATTACTGTCGAATGGATAAATGAATATCGTATGGATAAATAAATGTTTGATATATACATTACTGACGAATGGATAAATAAATATCGTATGGATAAATAAATGTTTGAAAGATACATAACTGTCGAATGGATAAATAAATATCGTATGGATAAATAAATGTTTGAAAGATACATAACTGTCGAATTGATAAATAAATATCGTATGGATAAATAAATGTTTGAAATATACATTACTGTCGAATGGATAAATAAATATCGTATGGATAAATAAATGTTTGAAAGATACATAACTGTCGAATTGATAAATAAATATCGTATGGATAAATAAATGTTTGAAATATACATTACTGTCGAATGGATAAATAAATATCGTATGGATAAATAAATGCTTGAAAGATACATAACTGTCGAATTGATAAATAAATATCGTATGGATAAATAAATGTTTGAAATATACATTACTGTCGAATGGATAAATGAATATCGTATGGATAAATAAATGTTTGAAATATACATTACTGACGAATGGATAAATAAATATCGTATGGATAAATAAATGTTTGAAATATACATTACTGTCGAATGGATAAATGAATATCGTATGGATAAATAAATGTTTGAAATATACATTACTGACGAATGGATAAATAAATATCGTATGGATAAATAAATGTTTGAAAGATACATAACTGTCGAATTGATAAATAAATATCGTATGGATAAATAAATGTTTGAAATATACATTACTGTCGAATGGATAAATGAATATCGTATGGATAAATAAATGTTTGAAATATACATTACTGACGAATGGATAAATAAATATCGTATGGATAAATAAATGTTTGAAAGATACATAACTGTCGAATTGATAAATAAATATCGTATGGATAAATAAATGTTTGAAATATACATTACTGTCGAATGGATAAATGAATATCGTATGGATAAATAAATGTTTGAAATATACATTACTGACGAATGGATAAATAAATATCGTATGGATAAATAAATGTTTGAAAGATACATAACTGTCGAATGGATAAATAAATATCGTATGGATAAATAAATGTTTGAAAGATACATAACTGTCGAATTGATAAATAAATATCGTATGGATAAATAAATGTTTGAAATATACATTACTGTCGAATGGATAAATAAATATCGTATGGATAAATAAATGTTTGAAAGATACATAACTGTCGAATGGATAAATAAATATCGTATGGATAAATAAATGTTTGAAATATACATTACTGTCGAATGGATAAATGAATATCGTATGGATAAATAAATGTTTGAAATATACATTACTGTCGAATGGATAAATAAATATCGTATGGATAAATAAATGTTTGAAATATACATTACTGTCGAATTGATAAATAAATATCGTATGGATAAATAAATGTTTGAAATATACATTACTGTCGAATGGATAAATAAATATCGTATGGATAAATAAATGTTTGAAAGATACATAACTGTCGAATTGATAAATAAATATCGTATGGATAAATAAATGTTTGAAATATACATTACTGTCGAATGGATAAATAAATATCGTATGGATAAATAAATGCTTGAAATATACATTACTGTCGAATGGATAAATAAATATCGTATGGATAAATAAATGTTTGAAATATACATTACTGTCGAATGGATAAATAAATATCGTATGGATAAATAAATGTTTGAAAGATACATAACTGTCGAATGGATAAATAAATATCGTATGGATAAATAAATGTTTGAAATATACATTACTGTCGAATGGATAAATGAATATCGTATGGATAAATAAATGTTTGAAATATACATTACTGTCGAATGGATAAATAAATATCGTATGGATAAATAAATGTTTGAAATATACATTACTGTCGAATTGATAAATAAATATCGTATGGATAAATAAATGTTTGAAATATACATTACTGTCGAATGGATAAATAAATATCGTATGGATAAATAAATGTTTGAAAGATACATAACTGTCGAATTGATAAATAAATATCGTATGGATAAATAAATGTTTGAAATATACATTACTGTCGAATGGATAAATAAATATCGTATGGATAAATAAATGTTTGAAATATACATTACTGTCGAATGGATAAATAAATATCGTATGGATAAATAAATGTTTGAAAGATACATAACTGCCGAATGGATAAATAAATATCGTATGGATAAATAAATGTTTGAAATATACATTACTGTCGAATGGATAAATAAATATCGTATGGATAAATAAATGTTTGAAAGATACATAACTGTCGAATGGATAAATAAATATCGTATGGATAAATAAATGTTTGAAATATACATTACTGTCGAATGGATAAATGAATATCGTATGGATAAATAAATGTTTGAAATATACATTACTGACGAATGGATAAATAAATATCGTATGGATAAATAAATGTTTGAAAGATACATAACTGTCGAATGGATAAATAAATATCGTATGGATAAATAAATGTTTGAAAGATACATAACTGTCGAATTGATAAATAAATATCGTATGGATAAATAAATGTTTGAAAGATACATAACTGTCGAATGGATAAATAAATATCGTATGGATAAATAAATGTTTGAAAGATACATAACTGTCGAATGGATAAATAAATATCGTATGGATAAATAAATGTTTGAAATATACATTACTGTCGAATGGATAAATAAATATCGTATGGATAAATAAATGTTTGAAAGATACATAACTGTCGAATGGATAAATAAATATCGTATGGATAAATAAATGTTTGAAATATACATTACTGTCGAATGGATAAATAAATATCGTATGGATAAATAAATGTTTGAAAGATACATAACTGTCGAATTGATAAATAAATATCGTATGGATAAATAAATGTTTGAAATATACATTACTGTCGAATGGATAAATAAATATCGTATGGATAAATAAATGCTTGAAAGATACATAACTGCCGAATGGATAAATAAATATCGTATGGATAAATAAATGTTTGAAATATACATTACTGTCAAATGGATAAATAAATATCGTATGGATAAATAAATGTTTGAAAGATACATAACTGTCGAATGGATAAATAAATATCGTATGGATAAATAAATGTTTGAAATATACATTACTGTCGAATGGATAAATGAATATCGTATGGATAAATAAATGTTTGAAATATACATTACTGACGAATGGATAAATAAATATCGTATGGATAAATAAATGTTTGAAAGATACATAACTGTCGAATGGATAAATAAATATCGTATGGATAAATAAATGTTTGAAAGATACATAACTGTCGAATTGATAAATAAATATCGTATGGATAAATAAATGTTTGAAAGATACATAACTGTCGAATTGATAAATAAATATCGTATGGATAAATAAATGTTTGAAAGGTACATAACTGTCGAATGGATAAATAAATATCGTATGGATAAATAAATGTTTGAAAGATACATTACTGACGAATGGATAAATAAATATCGTATGGATAAATAAATGTTTGAAAGATACATAACTGTCGAATGGATAAATAAATATCGTATGGATAAATAAATGTTTGAAAGATACATAACTGTCGAATGGATAAATAAATATCGTATGGATAAATAAATGTTTGAAAGATACATAACTGTCGAATGGATAAATAAATATCGTATGGATAAATAAATGTTTGAAAGATACATAACTGTCGAATGGATAAATAAATATCGTATGGATAAATAAATGTTTGAAATATACATTACTGTCGAATGGATAAATAAATATCGTATGGATAAATAAATGTTTGAAAGATACATAACTGTCGAATTGATAAATAAATATCGTATGGATAAATAAATGTTTGAAAGATACATAACTGTCGAATGGATAAATAAATATCGTATGGATAAATAAATGTTTGAAATATACATTACTGTCGAATGGATAAATAAATATCGTATGGATAAATAAATGTTTGAAAGATACATAACTGTCGAATGGATAAATAAATATCGTATGGATAAATAAATGTTTGAAAGATACATAACTGTCGAATTGATAAATAAATATCGTATGGATAAATAAATGTTTGAAAGATACATAACTGTCGAATGGATAAATAAATATCGTATGGATAAATAAATGTTTGAAAGATACATAACTGTCGAATGGATAAATAAATATCGTATGGATAAATAAATGTTTGAAAGATACATAACTGTCGAATGGATAAATAAATATCGTATGGATAAATAAATGTTTGAAAGATACATAACTGTCGAATGGATAAATAAATATCGTATGGATAAATAAATGTTTGAAAGATACATAACTGTCGAATGGATAAATAAATATCGTATGGATAAATAAATGTTTGAAAGATACATAACTGTCGAATGGATAAATAAATATCGTATGGATAAATAAATGTTTGAAAGATACATAACTGTCGAATGGATAAATAAATATCGTATGGATAAATAAATGTTTGAAAGATACATAACTGTCGAATGGATAAATAAATATCGTATGGATAAATAAATGTTTGAAAGATACATAACTGTCGAATGGATAAATAAATATCGTATGGATAAATAAATGTTTGAAAGATACATAACTGTCGAATGGATAAATAAATATCGTATGGATAAATAAATGTTTGAAAGATACATAACTGTCGAATGGATAAATAAATATCGTATGGATAAATAAATGTTTGAAAGATACATAACTGTCGAATGGATAAATAAATATCGTATGGATAAATAAATGTTTGAAAGATACATAACTGTCGAATGGATAAATAAATATCGTATGGATAAATAAATGTTTGAAAGATACATAACTGTCGAATGGATAAATAAATATCGTATGGATAAATAAATGTTTGAAAGATACATAACTGTCGAATGGATAAATAAATATCGTATGGATAAATAAATGTTTGAAAGATACATTACTGTCGAATGGATAAATAAATATCGTATGGATAAATAAATGTTTGAAAGATACATAACTGTCGAATTGATAAATAAATATCGTATGGATAAATAAATGTTTGAAATATACATTACTGTCGAATGGATAAATAAATATCGTATGGATAAATAAATGCTTGAAAGATACATAACTGTCGAATGGATAAATAAATATCGTATGGATAAATAAATGTTTGAAAGATACATAACTGTCGAATGGATAAATAAATATCGTATGGATAAATAAATGTTTGAAAGATACATTACTGTCGAATGGATAAATAAATATCGTATGGATAAATAAATGTTTGAAAGATACATAACTGTCGAATTGATAAATAAATATCGTATGGATAAATAAATGTTTGAAATATACATTACTGTCGAATGGATAAATAAATATCGTATGGATAAATAAATGCTTGAAAGATACATAACTGTCGAATTGATAAATAAATATCGTATGGATAAATAAATGTTTGAAATATACATTACTGTCGAATGGATAAATGAATATCGTATGGATAAATAAATGTTTGAAATATACATTACTGACGAATGGATAAATAAATATCGTATGGATAAATAAATGTTTGAAATATACATTACTGTCGAATGGATAAATGAATATCGTATGGATAAATAAATGTTTGAAATATACATTACTGACGAATGGATAAATAAATATCGTATGGATAAATAAATGTTTGAAAGATACATAACTGTCGAATTGATAAATAAATATCGTATGGATAAATAAATGTTTGAAATATACATTACTGTCGAATGGATAAATGAATATCGTATGGATAAATAAATGTTTGAAATATACATTACTGACGAATGGATAAATAAATATCGTATGGATAAATAAATGTTTGAAAGATACATAACTGTCGAATTGATAAATAAATATCGTATGGATAAATAAATGTTTGAAATATACATTACTGTCGAATGGATAAATGAATATCGTATGGATAAATAAATGTTTGAAATATACATTACTGACGAATGGATAAATAAATATCGTATGGATAAATAAATGTTTGAAAGATACATAACTGTCGAATGGATAAATAAATATCGTATGGATAAATAAATGTTTGAAAGATACATAACTGTCGAATTGATAAATAAATATCGTATGGATAAATAAATGTTTGAAATATACATTACTGTCGAATGGATAAATAAATATCGTATGGATAAATAAATGTTTGAAAGATACATAACTGTCGAATGGATAAATAAATATCGTATGGATAAATAAATGTTTGAAATATACATTACTGTCGAATGGATAAATGAATATCGTATGGATAAATAAATGTTTGAAATATACATTACTGTCGAATGGATAAATAAATATCGTATGGATAAATAAATGTTTGAAATATACATTACTGTCGAATTGATAAATAAATATCGTATGGATAAATAAATGTTTGAAATATACATTACTGTCGAATGGATAAATAAATATCGTATGGATAAATAAATGTTTGAAAGATACATAACTGTCGAATTGATAAATAAATATCGTATGGATAAATAAATGTTTGAAATATACATTACTGTCGAATGGATAAATAAATATCGTATGGATAAATAAATGCTTGAAATATACATTACTGTCGAATGGATAAATAAATATCGTATGGATAAATAAATGTTTGAAATATACATTACTGTCGAATGGATAAATAAATATCGTATGGATAAATAAATGTTTGAAAGATACATAACTGTCGAATGGATAAATAAATATCGTATGGATAAATAAATGTTTGAAATATACATTACTGTCGAATGGATAAATGAATATCGTATGGATAAATAAATGTTTGAAATATACATTACTGTCGAATGGATAAATAAATATCGTATGGATAAATAAATGTTTGAAATATACATTACTGTCGAATTGATAAATAAATATCGTATGGATAAATAAATGTTTGAAATATACATTACTGTCGAATGGATAAATAAATATCGTATGGATAAATAAATGTTTGAAAGATACATAACTGTCGAATTGATAAATAAATATCGTATGGATAAATAAATGTTTGAAATATACATTACTGTCGAATGGATAAATAAATATCGTATGGATAAATAAATGTTTGAAATATACATTACTGTCGAATGGATAAATAAATATCGTATGGATAAATAAATGTTTGAAAGATACATAACTGCCGAATGGATAAATAAATATCGTATGGATAAATAAATGTTTGAAATATACATTACTGTCGAATGGATAAATAAATATCGTATGGATAAATAAATGTTTGAAAGATACATAACTGTCGAATGGATAAATAAATATCGTATGGATAAATAAATGTTTGAAATATACATTACTGTCGAATGGATAAATGAATATCGTATGGATAAATAAATGTTTGAAATATACATTACTGACGAATGGATAAATAAATATCGTATGGATAAATAAATGTTTGAAAGATACATAACTGTCGAATGGATAAATAAATATCGTATGGATAAATAAATGTTTGAAAGATACATAACTGTCGAATTGATAAATAAATATCGTATGGATAAATAAATGTTTGAAAGATACATAACTGTCGAATGGATAAATAAATATCGTATGGATAAATAAATGTTTGAAAGATACATAACTGTCGAATGGATAAATAAATATCGTATGGATAAATAAATGTTTGAAATATACATTACTGTCGAATGGATAAATAAATATCGTATGGATAAATAAATGTTTGAAAGATACATAACTGTCGAATGGATAAATAAATATCGTATGGATAAATAAATGTTTGAAATATACATTACTGTCGAATGGATAAATAAATATCGTATGGATAAATAAATGTTTGAAAGATACATAACTGTCGAATTGATAAATAAATATCGTATGGATAAATAAATGTTTGAAATATACATTACTGTCGAATGGATAAATAAATATCGTATGGATAAATAAATGCTTGAAAGATACATAACTGCCGAATGGATAAATAAATATCGTATGGATAAATAAATGTTTGAAATATACATTACTGTCAAATGGATAAATAAATATCGTATGGATAAATAAATGTTTGAAAGATACATAACTGTCGAATGGATAAATAAATATCGTATGGATAAATAAATGTTTGAAATATACATTACTGTCGAATGGATAAATGAATATCGTATGGATAAATAAATGTTTGAAATATACATTACTGACGAATGGATAAATAAATATCGTATGGATAAATAAATGTTTGAAAGATACATAACTGTCGAATGGATAAATAAATATCGTATGGATAAATAAATGTTTGAAAGATACATAACTGTCGAATTGATAAATAAATATCGTATGGATAAATAAATGTTTGAAAGATACATAACTGTCGAATTGATAAATAAATATCGTATGGATAAATAAATGTTTGAAAGGTACATAACTGTCGAATGGATAAATAAATATCGTATGGATAAATAAATGTTTGAAAGATACATTACTGACGAATGGATAAATAAATATCGTATGGATAAATAAATGTTTGAAAGATACATAACTGTCGAATGGATAAATAAATATCGTATGGATAAATAAATGTTTGAAAGATACATAACTGTCGAATGGATAAATAAATATCGTATGGATAAATAAATGTTTGAAAGATACATAACTGTCGAATGGATAAATAAATATCGTATGGATAAATAAATGTTTGAAAGATACATAACTGTCGAATGGATAAATAAATATCGTATGGATAAATAAATGTTTGAAATATACATTACTGTCGAATGGATAAATAAATATCGTATGGATAAATAAATGTTTGAAAGATACATAACTGTCGAATTGATAAATAAATATCGTATGGATAAATAAATGTTTGAAAGATACATAACTGTCGAATGGATAAATAAATATCGTATGGATAAATAAATGTTTGAAATATACATTACTGTCGAATGGATAAATAAATATCGTATGGATAAATAAATGTTTGAAAGATACATAACTGTCGAATGGATAAATAAATATCGTATGGATAAATAAATGTTTGAAAGATACATAACTGTCGAATTGATAAATAAATATCGTATGGATAAATAAATGTTTGAAAGATACATAACTGTCGAATGGATAAATAAATATCGTATGGATAAATAAATGTTTGAAAGATACATAACTGTCGAATGGATAAATAAATATCGTATGGATAAATAAATGTTTGAAAGATACATAACTGTCGAATGGATAAATAAATATCGTATGGATAAATAAATGTTTGAAAGATACATAACTGTCGAATGGATAAATAAATATCGTATGGATAAATAAATGTTTGAAAGATACATAACTGTCGAATGGATAAATAAATATCGTATGGATAAATAAATGTTTGAAAGATACATAACTGTCGAATGGATAAATAAATATCGTATGGATAAATAAATGTTTGAAAGATACATAACTGTCGAATGGATAAATAAATATCGTATGGATAAATAAATGTTTGAAAGATACATAACTGTCGAATGGATAAATAAATATCGTATGGATAAATAAATGTTTGAAAGATACATAACTGTCGAATGGATAAATAAATATCGTATGGATAAATAAATGTTTGAAAGATACATAACTGTCGAATGGATAAATAAATATCGTATGGATAAATAAATGTTTGAAAGATACATAACTGTCGAATGGATAAATAAATATCGTATGGATAAATAAATGTTTGAAAGATACATAACTGTCGAATGGATAAATAAATATCGTATGGATAAATAAATGTTTGAAAGATACATAACTGTCGAATGGATAAATAAATATCGTATGGATAAATAAATGTTTGAAAGATACATAACTGTCGAATGGATAAATAAATATCGTATGGATAAATAAATGTTTGAAAGATACATAACTGTCGAATGGATAAATAAATATCGTATGGATAAATAAATGTTTGAAAGATACATAACTGTCGAATGGATAAATAAATATCGTATGGATAAATAAATGTTTGAAAGATGCATAACTGTCGAATGGATAAATAAATATCGTATGGATAAATAAATGTTTGAAAGATACATAACTGTCGAATTGATAAATAAATGTGCAGTGGATAAATAAAAATGTTTAATGTATTTCTAATAGTTTTCGAGTGAATGAAGAATTATTAAATGAATACAAGTAACGGGTAAATAAATGTCAAGTAAACAGGTAAATAGAGATGACAAATAAATGGAGCTGTGGTTTGTACCGTACATTTTTCTCATCTCACATCTGAGTTACTCTCTACCGGGGTAGCAGGGAGATAGAATCGCACAAAGGTTGACGTTATTCCGGAATCGTCCTTGTGTACGCGGATCCTAAGTTGGTTTGTTTGGAAAAGAAACTACTGAAGACTTTTTTATGTATTCCTGTAAACTAAATGCGAAACATCGGTTGAAGACAGTTGTCCAAGTACGCGCCCCGGGCCACTCGGTGCTATAATTACCCCCACGTACTTCGGGCACTGTACAATGTACGTGGGGTTGTTTCAAGGGGATGTAACGAGTAGGCTCCAAAACCTTCATGATCCTGTATCCTCTATGAAGAGGTTATCTTTCCCTAAATTCTCACTACTTTTCTATCCTCTGTTGTAATAATTGTAATGACCGATTGTTGTAAACAAATAAAATAACCCTTCCCAAGTTCTATTAGGAACGGTTACGAGTCACTTAGGTCACGGTGAAGTTACAAATAACTATAAGGTTTTTGCAAACAGGGAACAGTGACTCGGAACTGGAGCGAGTTTGATTGTGAACGCATGTACCGCGAATGCAACACTAATTACCGGTTGTGCATGCGGGGATTAGGGCTCATTAGCAGTTTAAATAATCGAGTATTATAACTAGTAGTTCAACCGAATATTAGTTGTGCGAATTGATTTCACGGTGCAAATGTAACAGCCTTTACGAAATACCTCCAGTGATCCGGGATTACGTTCTTTAAAACCTGTTGCAAATGTATCGCAACAAATTAATGGACGGCTTTTGCTATTTACTGCGGTTAATAATAAATGCTGTTGTCTGTGTGGGTGATATCGTTGTCGTGGAAAGTAATAGAGAGAGAGAATGCTTGTGCAGCTGTATAACCATCGATACTGACACTGTAGCAATGTGTTTGCTATAATATAATTGTAATACATAAATACAATCAATGAAACAGTTTTAAATATATATTTATTCAGTTCCTTCTATTAGCTCATACTCTCTCAAAATATATATATATATATATATATATATATATATATATATATATATATATATAGTTCAAATTTTTAATCGTTAGTAAAATAGGTTTTTATTCATACATTTTTTAAAACTAATAGTAGATAACACTTGATGTTAACACAGTTTTTTAAATTATTAGTTCATTAATTAAATTCAATAATGAATTAATTTTAGTTTTATGTGGAAGAAAAACTTTTCACAAAAGGGGCAAGGTATGCAATATAGTTATGTCGTTCTATTTGGCTTAAAATTAGTGATAAAATATGGTTTTATAAAACAGCTGAATTCATGTTACAGGTTATGTGGTAGAACAGCTATTGTAACGCATAGGTTGTGTTACTTTATTTTTAATAATTATAGTTATTTAATAAATACCTTAGTTGGAATTGACTTTACAAAGATCTAGTTTATATTGCTAGTTTTAAAGAAATGAAACTAAGTGTATGTATAGTGCATATACGCTACTCCTGCATGTATTGAGGGAAGTACATGAACTGTAACAAAACAGATAATAATAACCATGGAGCGCATATAGCGTTAATTATTTCATATTATCGGAAGTAGACGACGCTAAGATCACAATTTGTAGTACGGAGCGAGATAACATGATGCCAGTAAATTAGAATTAGTTTAAGGAAGCGTTTGTCGGGCATTTCGCTAAAATATAGCGCGAGCGTGTGTGTGTATGTGCGGGTGCATAAGAGCGCGTGCGTGTTTGTGTATCTGTGCGATAGAGCCTGCTGGAAATAGTTTCAGTTAGTATACATGGCTATGGCTACATTTTTAAAATAGCCAAGTAATCGACATTAAGATAGGACAGATAAAGAAATTGGTTTCAATCAAAGGCAGTTATATTTTAAAGAATGCGACAGTGACAAATACGAGATAGGAATCTGTTCTTAGGCAAATGGGCGGAGATCCGGCCCTGCTGGCTGAGGCAGACTGTCGCGACATCTGGTTAAAGATTAACGTTTCATTACTACACACAGAGTTATTAAGGATAACTGAAAAGGAAATAACTGAATTAGGTTTAGAAAATTGTTTTTATTTTTTAATAAGATGTTTCTGGGACACGCTTGTCTTCTAACGATTAAGCACAGATCTGCTTCAGGTAAGTTGCGCTGCCCACGCAAAGCTACGATTTCCCCCTTTCCCCACATCAAGGGATAGATAGTTTACATATTTTTTTAATCCTAAATAACCTCATGCACCCTTCATTATGGTTCCAATAAAGAGCTGCAACTGGTTGACATGACAGAGAGTTGTTCTACGTCAAAATTGCGACCCAGCACACATGACGCCATTTATATATTTATGACGCCATTTCCTTCTGTATTTTCTACCAGATCCTCTTATGTTCATACCGTAATCTTGTCTCTATTTGCAGTATTATGCAACTGGGCAATCGTTAGTTATATCCCTCAATCTCTTTAAAAGTACATTTTTGTTATTAGAATTAAGCGTTTTGACATAAATTCGTTGATATAAATATGACCGAAAGATTCCGTTTGTAGGATGGCTTATCGTGACCGTATTGGAAGTCGCACATAATGGAGGTGGCTTCATTGAAAAGGGTCATTAATTTTATTTCCTTTTATGCACAAAAAATATCAAACTTTCCAAAATTATATTCTAATACAATTATTAATGGGGTGCTCTTCCAAATCAACTTTCCATTCCGAATTAAACATTAGAGAACGTCAGTTTTCATTTCCCACTCTATTTATATCTTGTTCAAATTTCCAAATGTTAATAAAATACTATTTATTCATCTACTCAAGTTCAAATATTAAATCAATATTTTTAATATAAAATAATTTATTTCTTTAGGTAGGATTTAAACTGTATAACTATATGTTTCACTTCCAGCACTCGGGCACTGAGCCAATAAAAGTTTTTTTTTTAGAGAGGTAAGTGAAATATTTTATCTCACCGGGTTGTCTTTGAAACCTCCATTGTACAACCCTCTCGTCCTCCTTCTTGGTCTATCGGTGTTGTAAAAAAATGTTATGGTTACCCCACAATATCGTAAATAATGCTTTAGGAAACATTACACCCTTTAGTTTAGGTTAATTTTAATAATTAATTTCGCTTCCTATTTACCACGTACTATTGTGATTATTTTATATGTATATAGTCTATGTATTTATATAAATTTAATTAATTAATAAAATGTAACTAAAATAAAAATTTTCTTTGTTGATCTAAGTAGGAATTGACTTTAATTTTTTTTTTTTTATTACTGGTTCAGGGTCCACATCCAACATAAAGTGATGTGAGATTAGGTTAGATCAACAGACAGTTTTTTTTGAGCCAAGTAGCAGTTGTGTATTTAAATGTAGGATTAAGGAAAAACTCCACAGGTCAGGGAGGGTGCAAGGGTAATGACGGATGTATAGGGGTTGCATAATCGAGGTATGCCTCAACACGGGAGGGACAAGAGGACGGAACAAGGTATGGGATATAGGTAGGATTATGAAAGGGACGTGAAACCTCTGGGTAGTAAAAGAATATAAAAATCACTGGAAATGCGATGGTCTCTATTAGGGTGTTACGCAAGATTTTTCAATAATCGTTCCAAGGGGTGATACAACTGTCAGTCAGTAAAAAAAAACATTATTTTCAAAAACTAAACATTTTGAAAAAGTACCATTTCTCGTTTGGCTTAATTAGCATCACTAAAACTATGTCAAGGGAAATTTGCAACTTAAAGACAATCAGTCAAGGGACCAGGCAGTGAATACATTTGTATAAACAGGTTCATCATTATTCAAATCAAATCCAATGTGCTTGGGGTGTAGGTTCTCACGCGCTGGACAGCGTAGATTTATCCCGCACTTGTAAGGCTTCCTTTTTTTCCCTAGGGATCTTTGTGAGCGCCCCAAATGTTTGCTGCTCCATTTGAACTCTGGCAGCACTGAGTTGCGTTCCGAGCGACGCGCACCCGTACAGCAAGAACAGACGTGCACAAACCAAGACATGAGTCCACCCGGATAAAGTAAGCAGGTTACTACAATAGTAAATGCCGGAGCCTCCCCACCACAATGGAAGTAGTAGTAAATAAATGTTACATAGGAAGTTTTTACTCCTAACTCCTAAAATATCGTAACAGAGTAATTATTAAAATAACAGGATAAAAAAACAATATTTTAAGTAAGTAAACTTTTCTTTATAATTTATTTTGAAGTAAAATTGGCATTCTCTCTCTCTCTCTCTCTCTCTCTCTCTCTCTCTCTCGCTTGGTGCATGTTTATTTCTCTAGGTGGGATATGTCGGAGCGTCCCCACCATAATAGAAGTCGGTTTTTAGTATTAAGTAAAACCTCTTTGTATCCTCTTTTTAGGATAGGTTAGGAAGTTAGGTTAAGAAGTGTTTGTCTTTTTGTATTATGTTCGATTGTATTTGAGCGAAGCCATAAAAATGTTCACAAGGACAACTAGCATAAACGAGCTATAGTTGAATGAATACATTTTCAAATATTGTTGAGCATGAAACGAGAATAATAGTAAATATATATATATATATATATATATATATATATATATATATATATATATAAAGGCTATTATGAAGGTATAAATAACATCCCAACGCCTTAAATAGTTTATATGTACGACATACGTTTTATACAATGATATTTTTTTAACACATTTTCCTAGATCCGTTACATTACAGTATATTTGCATTTAATTATCTACAGAACAACAAAGTTGAACACAAACACGTGCGACGATGAAATCAAGTCGGCGCTGAAACGAACTTTGTCTACAATTTCCATCCACTTTGGCATGCGAAGAAAGTTAAGACTTGGAAATAAGTTCCAGGCAACACATAAAAGTACTCTTTTGCTACAGTCATTTCCAAAAGTGTTAAAACGTTGTAAGAATGATACATAAAACGGATAATTCTCACTTCTTTACGTCCCACTAAAGCTGTGCACAGCAAATGTAAAATCGATTACAATGCCTAACCTAAATTGCAACAATAGGAAAATTACGCAGTGAGTCCAAAGTTCCCTTGTGTGTATATTTCTAATGGTGTAAATGTTTTACAGCTGTGTTGTTCTACAAAAATAAACTTGTTAAAGCAGAGAAGTGTTTGAATCGGAAAATGTAAAAATAAAATTATACAATTCTTAAGGGATTATTTTCATTTTAAGTCAAACAATTTCTTTGCTACCCTCCCACCCCTTTTTATTTGAAAGAGTATATTCATTGCATGGTCTTATTATAGTTGTTGTCAGTAACAAAATGAGAGTAACTAGCGAGTACTTATTTCGACTTCAGCATCAACCTCTTTGTGCAGTAAAGTCGTTTAAACGTCATTGAAGCACAGAAGAAGAAAAGTTGAAAAATATTTTTCCTCACAAAGTGAATTATCTAATTCTAAAGGTCATTTTATCCTGGATTCAAATATACCCTCAGTATTTTTCCTATCACACACATATATATATATATATATATATATATATATATATATATATATATATACAGTCGAACCTCTATATAACGAACCTCCAGATAACAAAATCCTCTATATAACGAATTTTTATATTGTCCCATGATATTTTAGAAGTTATACTGCTTATTTACCCCTGTGTAAGGAATTTCGGACCTCTCAATAATTTTTTTTCCATTTCAACCGAAGAAATGTAGTGTTGTATAGTCAGCTCACAATTGCATTTCCAGGAAATTGTTTATTTTCAGCAGGAGGGTCAACAAAACCAAGAATGATAGGCGAAACATATGTCGGCAATTGACTGCATGTTATAGTTCGGTTCAGTTAACACGTTCAGCATGGCTAGCGTTACAGCACGCTCTGGGTTTCCTTACAGATGCGCTCCCAGCTTATTTCCTTACATACGGCGAGCTCACCGGCACGCTCACTCCCAGGCTAATTGAAACTTCTCTAGTGACGATATCTGTATAAAGGTTTGATTTTTACGCCAGTGCTTTAAAAGAGTTTGGAGAACATTGTGCCTGAGTTGTTTTTAAATCCGACCATCCCAAGTTAACTTTTGATACTTCAACTGAAACAATGTTTCAGGAAGTTTTATGAACAGATTTAATTTGGTTTAACTTTTATATTTTAATGTTTTTTTTCGTTTGAACCATTTAACGCGGCAGGATATCCGGTAAAAACAACGATCATAAAAATTAACCAAGTTTTCTGAACTAACGCAAGAATAAACGATAACTGTCTATTAAGAGTTAATAAACCAACTGGAGGTAGGAACAGGTAAATATGAGTCATTGACAAAATGCTTGGACGCCCGAAAACCTATTGCGTCAACATAAGATTGTAGTAAACCAATGTCAGCTTATCTCGGCTATAAATAGTCTCGGACGTGACTATTATGTATTATCTTTGCATTACGATCTCCGAAACACTTGGCACAAAAAGAAACAAACATTCCGAGTTAAACGTTGAGTGCTTATTTTAGTATGTAGTATATTTTAGTAGTAGGGTCTTTAGTTTTGAATATAAATTTTCTTTTTTCTCTGTCTTTTTTATTGTGTTTTCTTATTTGTCAAACAGTAATTTATCATTTCTATTATTCCTTTTTTAAATTGGGACCCGATAAATAAAACAATATTTTAGAGTCTAATACACTGTTCTGATGGCACCAATAAAAATGTATATGTTAGAAATTAAATTATTGAGATGAAAACAACGGGGTCGATAATCAGATGCTACGACAGGCTATGCAACCCGCATGGCGTTTCACTGCCGTCAAGGCTGGAAGTTAAGGAAAAACAGGCAGTAATTTGATACTAGATATTCTCCGGTGCACTAACTCTATCAACGCGCATGCGCGTGACGTCACAGATGGAGGGTTAACTGCAGCAGAGGGGGAAGTAATATACTTCGTAGGTATACTTGAATAATGGTAGATATTAGTGTTGAATAAAATTATTACCAAATCTATCCTGACTGGATACTTCGTACGTATACTTTAATAAAGGTAGATATTAATGTTGAATAATATTATTACCAAATCTATCCTGGCTGGATACTTCGTACGTATATTTTAATAAAAATAGATATTATTGTTGAATAAAATTATTACCAAATCTATCCTAACTGGATACTTCGTACGTAAATTTAAATGTAGGTATAAAAGGAAGAAAACTCACTAAGTAAAAATTAAATTTAACTTTGCCATTTTTATTCAAAAGACATTTATAAATATTTTATAATACCTAGCCTAACCTAACCTAACCTATCACAACAAATACGATTCATTAAAACTAGAATGTTTCAAGAAAAAAATTAAAATGGAAGTTCGGGATTTGAACCCGGAACATTACGATTAGTATGCCTGTACCTTAACCACTAGGCCACGGGTTTCTACTAATATTGTTGATACAGTTTCTCTAATTACATTGTGGCTTATTCTCTGGCTCATAGCTTCCCCTACATTCACTCCCCTCTCGAGGAACTCAGTTGAAGGTTGCGCATGGAGTTTCTGCACCGGAGAAAGTGTACTGTAGTTTGATGAGATCACCAATATTTCCCCCGTGTTGAAAGTCTACAACGAATTTGTTCTCTAGATAATCGACTTCGTTATACAGAGGTTCAACTGTATATACATCCATATACATATTTTCGTTAGCCGAATTTTGAAAGAAAACTTTTAGGAGCTTGGAAAGTTGTACAGAGCTGGGAGATGGCTCAAATTAAAGGTATTGGCACAAAGGAGCTGGGGAAATATAGGTTTATCTTAATTTACAACATCTATAGGGTTTTAAGAACTTTAAGTTACCAAAAATAAAGTTGACATACATTGCAATGAAAAACAGCTGAGTATAATTTTCAAGTATTTCAGCTGAGAAACAGCTGTACAAATATATGAAAAACAGCTGTTTAGAAATATTTTAACAGTATTAAAGATTAGTTAATCTTATGCTTGGGATCAGGTTTTGTTAATGGAGTACGTCTTATCGTACTAGATATGTTTGACAAATGTATTAAATTAGATATAATCACAGGTTCTGGAAAAGGAAACATATTTTTACCAATAATTAAATAATTATACCATTTCAAACTAAAAGGAACCAATTTCCTTTAAGACATACATTTTTAATAACTATAAGTAAGGCTTCAATCGACCAGACCTGTTTTTACACATGATCAATCAACTTTATGTTCGACTAAGTCGAATAAAATCTCAAGATGGATTAAAGATACATATTAAAAATACGGTTGTTAAAAAAAACAAGTTTAAAACACATTCACAAAAATATAGTTTATGAAGAAATTTTTTTATGAGAATTGTAATAAATAAATTTGTATTAAGAATAACATTACTATATATGAGTTTAAAATTTGTTTCTATATAAATAGGTGCGTTAGCCGCTACAAGCCCCTAGTATATAATATATTTATGCAATATTATAAAACTTGTCATATCTTAAACAGGCAATCAGTTGATGCAATATCTTTTGTATTTTACTTCTGGATTGTTTCTCTTATTGCGTTTCCATTTACCACGGAAGAGCTTTTCCATGATTGTAATATCTTCATGAAATCAATCACTGAAAACAAATCACATCTAAGCTATATAACAAATGTAATGCACATTTGTATTTCAAATATATAAAACCTCTAAAGCACAAACATGTTATTCTCGTCATTATTTCGGCTGAAAACGATTCCTTTGAAATCGTAATCTACATAAGAGTTTAAATAAAACGTGTTTGTGGCTAAGAGGTTTTATCTATTTAAAGTTACAAAATCTAACATAACCTTACCTAACGTAGTAACATAACCTATTCCACCCAATATAATCCAACCTAACCTCACCTAACTTTGCTTAATGTAACATAACCTTACCTAACTTTGCTTAATGTAACATAACCTTACCTAACGAAGTAACATAACCTATTCCACCCAATATAATCCAACCTAACCTCACCTAACATTGCTTAATGTAACATAACCTTACCTAACGTAGTAACATAACCTATTCCACCCAATATAATCCAACCTAACCTCACCCAACTTTGCTTAATGTACAACCTTACATAACGTAGTAACATAACCTATTCCACTCAATATAATCCAACCTAACCTCACCTAACTTTGCTTAATGTAACATAACCTTACCTAACTTTGCTTAATGTAACATAACCTTACCTAAAGAAGTAACATAACCTATTCCACCCAATATAATCCAACCTAACCTCACCTAACTTTGCTTAATGTAACATAACCTTACCTAACGAAGTAACATAACCTATTCCACCCAATATAATCCAACCTAACCTCACCTAACTTTGCTTAATGTAACATAACCTTACCTAACGTAGTAACATAACCTATTCCACCCAATATAATCCAACCTAACCTCACCCAACTTTGCTTAATGTAACATAACCTTACCTAACGTAGTAACATAACCTATTCCACCCAATATAATCCAACCTAACCTCACCCAACTTTGCTTAATGTAACATAACCTTACCTAACGAAGTAACATAACCTATTCCACCCAATATAATCCAACCTAACCTCACCTAACTTTGCTTAATGTAACATAACCTTACCTAACGTAGTAACATAACCTATTCCACCCAATATAATCCAACCTAACCTCACCTAACTTTGCTTAATGTAACATAACCTTACCTAACGTAGTAACATAACCTATTCCACCCAATATAATCCAACCTAACCTCACCCAACTTTGCTTAATGTACAACCTTACATAACGTAGTAACATAACCTATTCCACTCAATATAATCCAACCTAACCTCACCTAACTTTGCTTAATGTAACATAACCTTACCTAACGTAGTAACATAACCTATTCCACCCAATATAATCCAACCTAACCTCACCTAACTTTGCTTAATGTAACATAACCATACCTAACTTAACAAAACATATTTCAACTAACATAATCTAACCAATCTTACCTAACGTAAAATAACCAATTCCACATAACCTAACCTAACATCACCTAAACCAATATAATGTAACACAACCTCACCTAACCCAACACAATCTAACATAACATCCCCTAACCTAACATAACCTTACCTAACCTAACAAATCTATTCCACCCAATATAATCCAACCTAACCTCACCTAACTTTGCTTAATGTAACATAACCTTACCTAACTTAACAAAACATATTTCAACTAACATAATCTAACCAATCTTACCTAACGTAAAATAACCAATTCCACATAACCTAACCTAACCTCACCTAAACCAATATAATGTAACACAACCTCACCTAACCCAACACAATCTAACATAACATCCCCTAACCTAACATAACCTTACCTAACCTAACAAATCTATTCCACCTAATATAATCCAACCTAACCTCACCTAACCCAGTATAATGTACATAACCTCACCTAACCTAACATAACTTATTTCAACTAACATAATCTAGCCAATCGTAACATAACCAATTCCACATAACCTATCCTAAACTCACCTAAACCAATATAATGTAACACATCACCTAACCCAACTCAGTCTAACATAACCTCACCTAACCTAACATATCCTTACCTAACCTAACAAAACCTATTCCACCTAATATAATCCAACCTAACCTCACCTAACCCAGCATAATGTACATAACCTCACCTAACCTAACATAACTTATTTCAACTAACATAATCTAGCCAATCTTACCTAACGTAACATAACCAATTCCACATAACCTATCCTAAACTCACCTAAACCAATATAATGTAACACAACATCACCTATCCCAACTCAGTCTAACATAACCTCACCTAACCTAACATAACCTTACCTAACCTAACAAAACCTATTCCACCTAATATAACCCAACCTAACCTTACCTAAACCAACATAATGTAACATAACCTCACCTAACCTAACATCACCAAACCCAACACAATCTAACTAACCTAACATAACCTATTTCAACTAACATAATCTAACCAATCTTACCTAACGTAACACAACCAATTTCACATAACCTAACCTAACATCACACAACCCAGCACAATCTAACATAACCTCACCTAACCTAACATAACCTACCTAACCTAAAATGATCTAACTTACTTTTTCTGTGATAGGAGTAACGTCCTTCCGTTGGCCAGGAAATTTACTGTTTATTTATCTTTATGCTAAATTATAAGCCTTTTTATAAATCCATAACGCTCCGCCACGCAACAGTATTATCGTTTTAATGCCAACATTTTGCATTATTCAGTCGGCAAAGAGTTTATCGATTCTATTACGTAGGCATTGCTTACTGAGCGATGGCATTGCTTTCACGGTAGTTGCATTATTTTTAATTAACATATTCATTCCAAGCTCTACCAAAACTTTACACAATGGAGCTCACATCACGTAATTACTTTTTAATGGAGTCTTTTAAAAAGTGGGGGGATTTTAATTTATTCCTATTTACTTTTAAGATAAAATCAGTAATCAAGATGGCATACTTAATTGCTTTTGTAATGCGCTTCACAGCTGATGGGTTTGTTTAAACTTTATTTTAAATATTAAATATGATGTAAAGGAAATTTATTTCGTAACTTTGATACCTATATAGCAAAATGATTCCGTGGTGGATATTTATTTATACAAAAACTGGTTTTTTACTACGATGGTAGGACATTAGACCTGAAACTGGGGTCCTTTTTCATGGTTATGATGAACAATTTCTCTTATGGTCTTTGTAGAAGTTTGTATTAAAGTATTTTTTTCTTTAAACGTATGCTAGGAAGGTTGAAGATAATAGCTTATATAGAAGAGTCGCGCAGAGATATTACTATAACCTCTGACACAGATAGGAGTTTCTTGTTTGTCGTTTCTTATCACAAGTTATGTAAATATTGTTTTACATAATCATTGGAACTGAATGTGTCTAAGACGACTAGATAACCATTGTGGATGCTTATTGGACGGCATAATGTCGAGAAATAATAATATCTTAATTTATTTTATAATAATCGTTATAAGAATGAACGAAGTGGATGAAAATTCAGTTTGGGAGGTTATGTTAGTAGTGCGACACTCTACCCACTTGACCACCTAGCCGCCCTATGACTTACCTTCCACAGCTTAAATATAATATATAAATCACCCACATTTCGATTAACTCAAGGGCGGCACGTGGATGTCGCGAGTAAATTTATAGATGTGACAATGTTAGAATTCCACGAACAACCTACCTTTGTGTTCTTGCTCAATGCCAGTCCTGTACGGCTAGAAATTTTGCTGTGAAGCCGTTTCTTGTAACAATACTATTAGGATAAGGCATTTTTAGCACCATACATCCAAAACAGTCTAAGCCATGGATATACCTTGAAGAAAGGTTTTAATCTGAACCGATGTAATTTAACTTAGTTACTACACGAAATCATATCGTAATTCTGTTGTTAAGCAAACAAAAATCAACCAAATTATTTTTATTATTTAATATTGTTGTTTGTTAAAATCATATCGTAATTCTAGTTTTTCTTTTAAATCAAGCAAATCATTTTTATTATTTATTATTTTTTATTGTTGTTTGTTAAAATCATATCGTAATTCTAGTTTTTCTTTTAAATCAACCATATTATTTTTATTATTTATGGTTGTTGTTTGTTAAAATCATATCGTAATCCTAGTTCTTTTTAATCAACCAAATCATTTTTATGATTTATTATTTGTTTATTGTTATTTGTTAAAATCATATCGTAACTCTAATAAAAAAAATGCAGCCAAATCATTTTTATTACTTCTTGTTTTTTACTATTATTTGTGTGGTCAACATTTCTTTATATAACGTATTTTTGGAGTCCAGGATCTTAATCGTTACCACGTTGTCAATATAGCAAGTGTTTCCTGGTCAATCTTTGACTTTCTAATGTTATAGAAAACTATGACATGAGGGCCCACAGAAAATAAATTGCGGTTTAGTTAATAAACAATTACAAACTCTTTGTACAGATATTTCCACAACCTTTATGTACATTTCGTTAACACAGATAGCATCATCAGAAGGTTAGAAAGAAACTGAGTTAGGCAAATGTAGCCTACATAATGATTATGTGAATATCTGTAGCTGGAAGGGTTTATAGTGAAGTATTGTTTTATAGCTAAGCTTCTGTAGTCTATTGTTTGTGTCTTGAAAATAAGAAACGAAATGTTTTTCCTGCTGCTTGTGTCTTGTACCACGTGTTTATTAAAGTCACACTTCTGCGCTCTATAATCGAAATAGTTTTTTATGGTAAGTTGAGGTCGCGTGTAATGATGCATCCAAAATATTGCTTACTTTTATTTTTGATCACGTTATAGGCGAAATCAGCGATCAAGACTTATTTAACTATCAAACCTTATTTGACAGTATATAATCGTCTAGATACAATAATATAAACATACAATAGCCAGGATAAAATTGCTTTATTCACTAAAGACGCGTGATGCACGTTTCGATTATAAGGTAACCATCTTCAGAATGGGTGCTTCTGAAAATGATACATTTTAACAGAAATATTGTACCTTATAGGCGTTAAGTTGTATGTAAATAAAATTATTGTGGCTATTAGGTTTTTATTTTTATTGTTTTTTGGTAATTCTTCACGTGAATAATCTATGCAGTCCCATTCATTAATTCGGTACAATTGTTTATGTACACGACATTTATGTATATCTCATTATATATATATATATATATATATATATATATATATATATATATATCTTTATAAATTTTCAATCGTTAATAAAATACTTTTTATCCATCCAATCTAGTTCAAATACATTTATTTATACTTGTGGTGAATGGCCCTTGCTGTTAATACAATTTTTTCAAATAATAATAATAATAAATAATACAGTAATAATAATACAGTTTAATAATAATATTAATAATAATAATTCAGTTTTTTTTAATAATAATAATTAATTTTAGTTTTATATAGGATAAAAACGTTTTACAAAGGGCGAAATTATGGAATATAGCTATTTCGTACCATTTGGCTTAAAATAAGTTATAACATATGATTTCATAAAACAGTTTATTTTGTGTTATATATAGGTTATGTTGTAAAACAGCTGTTTTAGCGTGTTGGTTATGTTACTTTATTTATATTAATTGTAAACATTTAATAAAAATAAACTAAAGTAAACAATTTTTTTTTGGCCCAAGTAGGAATTGATTTAAAAAATCTTTGTAATACTTGTTTTAAATAAAGGTAGAATACTATGGCAAGAATGTATTTTTATTTGAAAGGGAAGAAAGTGTATATAAGAAGGATTTGTTCTACTTACGTGTTTATTTAGTCAGATACGGTTATTGTTATTGCAAGCAAGGGAGTTTCATTTTTAAGTGAACGATGTAAAGCACGCCTTTATGACGTCAGAGCGACAACTGTTTATGGTGTTTGCGGACTGGCTTCGCTCGGTTCTCCTATTGTTGCAATTTAGGTTAGGTCTTGTACTTTTTATTGTGATCGATTTTACATTTGTTCTGCGCGGTTTTAGTGGGACGTAAAGAAGTGAGAATTATCCCAGTTTTATGTGTCACTGTAACAACGTTTTAACGCTTTTGGAAATGACTGTAGCAAAAGTGTACTTTTATGTGTTGCCTGGAACTCTTTGAAAGTCGTAACTGTTTGCATGCCAGAGTGGATGGAAATTGTAATCACAGTTCATTTCAGCGCCGACTTGATTTTTGCTTTACACGTGTTCGTTTTTCTTTAGTTGATCAAACTGAAAGCGTTGTAATTGCGTCGGTTTATTGGAATCGCATTGATACTAAATAACTGATTTGTCAACAAGTTTACTGAATAATAATAGTTTCTATTTTAATTGCTTTGTGTTTAAATGTCACCGAATCTATACACACACCCACACTCACAATTTTAAATACTCGGTATTAGGAACAGTTTACAGTTGTTTATAACTATAGAGAAATGAACATGCACCGAGAGAGAGAGAGAGAGAGAGAGAGAATGCAAATTTTACTTCAAAATAAATTATAAAGAAAAGTTTACTTACTTAAAATATTGTTTTTTTATCCTGTCATTTTAATAATTACTTTGTTACGACAATCTAGGAGTTAGGAGTAAAAACTTCCAATGTAACATTTATTTACTTACTACTTGCATTGTGGTGGGGAGGTTCCGGCATTTACTATTGTAGTAACCTACTTTCTTTATCCGGGTAGACTCATGTCTTAGTTTGTTCTTGCTGTACGGGTGCGCGTCGTTCGGAACGCAACTCAGTGCTGCCAGAGTGGTGATGGAGCAGCAAACAAAGATCCCTAGGGAAACAAAGGAAGCCTTACAAGTGCGGGATAAATCTACGCTGTCCAGCGCGTGAGAACCTGCAGTCACCGCAAGCACATTGGATTTGAATAATGATGAACCTGTTTATACAAATGTATTCACTGCCTGGTCCCTTGGTTGATTGTCTTTAGGTTGCAAATTTCCCTTGACATAGTTTTAGTGATGCTAATTAAGCCAAACGAAGTTCGATATTATTTAAAATGCTACTTTTGTTCTCAACTGTAACAGCTCTGTCCGTCGCACAGTGTTTAACCCACTCTCGAGACGGTTTTTGTACAAAATCGTTCGTTCCTACCTATATTCCACCTTCACCCCTATATTCCAAGTTCCCACCTATATTCCATGTTCCCATCTATATTCTACGTTCACATCTATATTTCACGTCCCCACCTATATTCCACCTTCACCCCTATATTCCAAGTTCCCACCTATATTCCATGTTCCCATCTATATTCCATGTTCCCATCTATATTCTACGTTCACATCTATATTTCACGTCCCCACCTATATTCCACCTTCACCCCTATATTCCAAGTTCCCACCTATATTCCATGTTCCCATCTATATTCTACGTTCACATCTATATTCCACGTCCCCACCTATATTCCACCTTCACCCCTATATTCCAAGTTCCCACCTATATTCCATGTTCCCATCTATATTCTACGTTCACATCTATATTTCACGTCCCCACCTATATTCCACCTTCACCCCTATATTCCAAGTTCCCACCTATATTCCATGTTCCCATCTATATTCTACGTTCACATCTATATTTCACGTCCCCACCTATATTCCACCTTCACCCCTATATTCCAAGTTCCCACCTATATTCCATGTTCCCATCTATATTCTACGTTCACATCTATATTTCACGTCCCCACCTATATTCCACCTTCACCCCTATATTCCAAGTTCCCACCTATATTCCATGTTCCCATCTATATTCTACGTTCACATCTATATTTCACGTCCCCACCTATATTCCACCTTCACCCCTATATTCCAAGTTCCCACCTATATTCCATGTTCCCATCTATATTCTACGTTCACATCTATATTTCACGTCCCCACCTATATTCCACCTTCACCCCTATATTCCAAGTTCCCACCTATATTCCATGTTCCCATCTATATTCTACGTTCACATCTATATTTCACGTCCCCACCTATATTCCACCTTCACCCCTATATTCCAAGTTCCCACCTATATTCCATGTTCCCATCTATATTCTACGTTCACATCTATATTTCACGTCCCCACCTATATTCCACCTTCACCCCTATATTCCAAGTTCCCACCTATATTCCATGTTCCCATCTATATTCTACGTTCACATCTATATTTCACGTCCCCACCTATATTCCACCTTCACCCCTATATTCCAAGTTCCCACCTATATTCCATGTTCCCATCTATATTCTACGTTCACATCTATATTTCACGTCCCCACCTATATTCCACCTTCACCCCTATATTCCAAGTTCCCACCTATATTCCATGTTCCCATCTATATTCTACGTTCACATCTATATTTCACGTCCCCACCTATATTCCACCTTCACCCCTATATTCCAAGTTCCCACCTATATTCCATGTTCCCATCTATATTCTACGTTCACATCTATATTTCACGTCCCCACCTATATTCCACCTTCACCCCTATATTCCAAGTTCCCACCTATATTCCATGTTCCCATCTATATTCTACGTTCACATCTATATTTCACGTCCCCACCTATATTCCACCTTCACCCCTATATTCCAAGTTCCCACCTATATTCCATGTTCCCATCTATATTCTACGTTCACATCTATATTTCACGTCCCCACCTATATTCCACCTTCACCCCTATATTCCAAGTTCCCACCTATATTCCATGTTCCCATCTATATTCTACGTTCACATCTATATTTCACGTCCCCACCTATATTCCACCTTCACCCCTATATTCCAAGTTCCCACCTATATTCCATGTTCCCATCTATATTCCATGTTCCCATCAATATTCTACGTTCACATATATATTTCACGTCCCCACCTATATTCCACCTTCACCCCTATATTCCAAGTTCCCACCTATATTCCATGTTCCCATCTATATTCTACGTTCACATCTATATTTCACGTCCCCACCTATATTCCACCTTCACCCCTATATTCCAAGTTCCCACCTATATTCCATGTTCCCATCTATATTCTACGTTCACATCTATATTTCACGTCCCCACCTATATTCCACCTTCACCCCTATATTCCAAGTTCCCACCTATATTCCATGTTCCCATCTATATTCTACGTTCACACCTATATTTCACGTCCCCACCTATATTCCACCTTCACCCCTATATTCCAAGTTCCCACCTATATTCCATGTTCCCATCTATATTCTACGTTCACATCTATATTTCAAGTTCCCACCTATATTTCACGTTCCCGCCTATATTCCCCGTTCCCACCTATATTTCACGTTCCCACCTATATTTCACGTTCACACCTATATTTCACGTTCCCACCTATATTCCATGTTCCCATCTATATTCCCCGTTCCCACCTATATTCCCCGTTCCCACCTATACTTCACGTTCCCACCTATATTCCCCGTTCCCACCTATATTCCAAGTTCACACCTATATTCCAAGTTCCCACCTATATTCCATGTTCCCATCTATATTCTACGTTCACATCTATATTTCAAGTTCCCACCTATATCTCACGTTCCCACCTATATTCCACGTTCCCACCTTTATTCCCCGTTCACACCTATATTTCACGTCCCCACCTATATTCCACCTTCACCCCTATATTCCAAGTTCCCACCTATATTCCATGTTCCCATCTATATTCTACCTTCACCGCTATATTCCAAGTTCCCACCTATATCTCACGTTCCCACCTATATTCCACGTTCCCACCTATATTCCATGTTCCCACCTATATTTCACGTCCCCACCTATATTCCACCTTCACTCCTATATTCCAAGTTCCCACCTATATTCCATGTTCCCACCTATATTCCACGTTCCCACCTATATTCCAAGTTCCCACCTATACTTCACGTTCCCGCCTATATTCCCCGTTCACACCTATATTCCACCTTCACCCCTATATTCCAAGTTCCCACCTATATTCCATGTTCCCATCTATATTCTACCTTCACCGCTATATTCCAAGTTCCCACCTATATCTCACGTTCCCACCTATATTCCACGTTCCCACCTATATTCCATGTTCCCACCTATATTTCACGTCCCCACCTATATTCCACCTTCACCCCTATATTCCACGTTCCCACCTATATTCCACGTTCCCACCTATACTCCACGTTCCCACCTTTATTCCCCGTTCACACCTATATTTCACGTCCCCACCTATATTCCACCTTCACCCCTATATTCCAAGTTCCCACCTATATTCCATGTTCCCATCTATATTCTACCTTCACCGCTATATTCCAAGTTCCCACCTATATCTCACGTTCCCACCTATATTCCACGTTCCCACCTATATTCCATGTTCCCACCTATATTTCACGTCCCCACCTATATTCCACCTTCACCCCTATATTCCAAGTTCCCACCTATATTCCATGTTCCCACCTATATTCCACGTTCCCACCTATATTCCAAGTTCCCACCTATACTTCACGTTCCCACCTATATTTCACGTTCCCACCTATATTTCACGTTCACACCTATATTTCACGTTCCCACCTATATTTCACGTCCCCACCTATATTCCACCTTCACCCCTATATTCCAAGTTCCCACCTATATCTCACGTCCCCACCTATATTTCACGTCCCCACCTATATTCCACCTTCACCCCTATATTCCAAGTTCCCACCTATATCTCACGTCCCCACCTATATTTCACGTTCCCACCTATATTTCACGTTCACACCTATATTTCACGTTCCCACCTATATTTCACGTCCCCACCTATATTCCACCTTCACCCCTATATTCCAAGTTCCCACCTATATCTCACGTTCCCACCTATATTCTACGTTCCCACCTATATTCCAAGTTCCCGCCTATACTTCACGTTCCCGCCTATATTCCCCGTTCCCACCTATATTTCACGTTCCCACCTATATTTCACGTTCACACCTATATTTCACGTTCCCACCTATATTCCATGTTCCCATCTATATTCCCCGTTCCCACCTATATTCCCCGTTCCCACCTATACTTCACGTTCCCACCTATATTCCCCGTTCCCACCTATATTCCAAGTTCACACCTATATTCCAAGTTCCCACCTATATTCCATGTTCCCATCTATATTCTACGTTCACATCTATATTTCAAGTTCCCACCTATATCTCACGTTCCCACCTATATTCCACGTTCCCACCTTTATTCCCCGTTCACACCTATATTTCACGTCCCCACCTATATTCCACCTTCACCCCTATATTCCAAGTTCACACCTATATTCCAAGTTCCCACCTATATTCCATGTTCCCATCTATATTCTACGTTCACATCTATATTTCAAGTTCCCACCTATATCTCACGTTCCCACCTATATTCCACGTTCCCACCTTTATTCCCCGTTCACACCTATATTTCACGTCCCCACCTATATTCCACCTTCACCCCTATATTCCCCGTTCCCACCTATACTTCACGTTCCCACCTATATTCACCGTTCCCACCTATATTCCAAGTTCACACCTATATTCCAAGTTCCCACCTATATTCCATGTTCCCATCTATATTCTACGTTCACATCTATATTTCAAGTTCCCACCTATATCTCACGTTCCCACCTATATTCCACGTTCCCACCTTTATTCCCCGTTCACACCTATATTTCACGTCCCCACCTATATTCCACCTTCACCCCTATATTCCAAGTTCACACCTATATTCCAAGTTCCCACCTATATTCCATGTTCCCATCTATATTCTACGTTCACATCTATATTTCAAGTTCCCACCTATATCTCACGTTCCCACCTATATTCCACGTTCCCACCTTTATTCCCCGTTCACACCTATATTTCACGTCCCCACCTATATTCCACCTTCACCCCTATATTCCAAGTTCCCACCTATATTCCATGTTCCCATCTATATTCTACCTTCACCGCTATATTCCAAGTTCCCACCTATATTCCATGTTCCCATCTATATTCCATGTTCCCATCTATATTCTACGTTCACATCTATATTTCAAGTTCCCACCTATATCTCACGTTCCCACCTATATTCCACGTTCCCACCTTTATTCCCCGTTCACACCTATATTTCACGTCCCCACCTATATTCCACCTTCACCCCTATATTCCATGTTCCCATCTATATTCTACGTTCACATCTATATTCTACGTTCACATCTATATTTCAAGTTCCCACCTATATTTCACGTTCCCGCCTATATTCCCCGTTCCCACCTATATTTCACGTTCCCACCTATATTTCACGTTCACACCTATATTTCACGTTCCCACCTATATTCCATGTTCCCATCTATATTCCCCGTTCCCACCTATATTCCCCGTTCCCACCTATACTTCACGTTCCCACCTATATTCCCCGTTCCCACCTATATTCCAAGTTCACACCTATATTCCAAGTTCCCACCTATATTCCATGTTCCCATCTATATTCTACGTTCACATCTATATTTCAAGTTCCCACCTATATCTCACGTTCCCACCTATATTCCACGTTCCCACCTTTATTCCCCGTTCACACCTATATTTCACGTCCCCACCTATATTCCACCTTCACCCCTATATTCCAAGTTCCCACCTATATTCCATGTTCCCATCTATATTCTACCTTCACCGCTATATTCCAAATTCCCACCTATATCTCACGTTCCCACCTATATTCCACGTTCCCACCTATATTCCATGTTCCCACCTATATTTCACGTCCCCACCTATATTCCACCTTCACCCCTATATTCCAAGTTCCCACCTATATTTCACGTTCCCGCCTATATTCCCCGTTCCCACCTATATTTCACGTTCCCACCTATATTTCACGTTCACACCTATATTTCACGTTCCCACCTATATTCCATGTTCCCATCTATATTCCCCGTTCCCACCTATATTCCCCGTTCCCACCTATACTTCACGTTCCCACCTATATTCCCCGTTCCCACCTATATTCCAAGTTCACACCTATATTCCAAGTTCCCACCTATATTCCATGTTCCCATCTATATTCTACGTTCACATCTATATTTCAAGTTCCCACCTATATCTCACGTTCCCACCTATATTCCACGTTCCCACCTTTATTCCCCGTTCACACCTATATTTCACGTCCCCACCTATATTCCACCTTCACCCCTATATTCCAAGTTCACACCTATATTCCAAGTTCCCACCTATATTCCATGTTCCCATCTATATTCTACGTTCACATCTATATTTCAAGTTCCCACCTATATCTCACGTTCCCGCCTATATTCCCCGTTCCCACCTATATTTCACGTTCCCACCTATATTTCACGTTCACACCTATATTCCAAGTTCCCACCTATATTCCATGTTCCCATCTATATTCTACGTTCACATCTATATTTCAAGTTCCCACCTATATCTCACGTTCCCACCTATATTCCACGTTCCCACCTTTATTCCCCGTTCCCACCTATATTTCACGTTCCCACCTATATTCCACCTTCACCCCTATATTCCAAGTTCCCACCTATATTTCACGTTCCCGCCTATATTCCCCGTTCCCACCTATATTTCACGTTCCCACCTATATTTCACGTTCACACCTATATTTCACGTTCCCACCTATATTCCATGTTCCCATCTATATTCCCCGTTCCCACCTATATTCCCCGTTCCCACCTATACTTCACGTTCCCACCTATATTCCCCGTTCCCACCTATATTCCAAGTTCACACCTATATTCCAAGTTCCCACCTATATTCCATGTTCCCATCTATATTCTACGTTCACATCTATATTTCAAGTTCCCACCTATATCTCACGTTCCCACCTATATTCCACGTTCCCACCTTTATTCCCCGTTCACACCTATATTTCACGTCCCCACCTATATTCCACCTTCACCCCTATATTCCAAGTTCACACCTATATTCCAAGTTCCCACCTATATTCCATGTTCCCATCTATATTCTACGTTCACATCTATATTTCAAGTTCCCACCTATATCTCACGTTCACACCTATATTTCACGTCCCCACCTATATTCCACCTTCACCCCTATATTCCAAGTTCACACCTATATTCCAAGTTCCCACCTATATTCCATGTTCCCATCTATATTCTACGTTCCCACCTATATTCCAAGTTCACACCTATATTCCAAGTTACCACCTATATTTCACGTCCCCACCTATATTCCACCTTCACCCCTATATTCCAAGTTCCCACCTATATTCCATGTTCCCATCTATATTCTACGTTCACATCTATATTTCAAGTTCCCACCTATATTTCACGTTCCCGCCTATATTCCCCGTTCCCACCTATATTTCACGTTCCCACCTATATTTCACGTTCCCACCTATATTCCACCTTCACCCCTATATTCCAAGTTCCCACCTATATTCCATGTTCCCATCTATATTCTACCTTCACCGCTATATTCCAAGTTCCCACCTATATTCCATGTTCCCATCTATATTCCATGTTCCCATCTATATTCTACGTTCACATCTATATTTCAAGTTCCCACCTATATCTCACGTTCCCACCTATATTCCACGTTCCCACCTTTATTCCCCGTTCACACCTATATTTCACGTCCCCACCTATATTCCACCTTCACCCCTATATTCCAAGTTCCCACCTATATTCCATGTTCCCATCTATATTCTACGTTCACATCTATATTTCAAGTTCCCACCTATATCTCACGTTCCCACCTATATTCCACGTTCCCACCTTTATTCCCCGTTCACACCTATATTTCACGTCCCCACCTATATTCCACCTTCACCCCTATATTCCAAGTTCACACCTATATTCCAAGTTCCCACCTATATTCCATGTTCCCATCTATATTCTACGTTCACATCTATATTTCAAGTTCCCACCTATATCTCACGTTCCCACCTATATTCCACGTTCCCACTTTTATTCCCCGTTCACACCTATATTTCACGTCCCCACCTATATTCCTCCTTCACCCCTATATTCCAAGTTCCCACCTATATTCCATGTTCCCATCTATATTCTACCTTCACCGCTATATTCCAAGTTCCCACCTATATTCCATGTTCCCATCTATATTCCATGTTCCCATCTATATTCTACGTTCACATCTATATTTCAAGTTCCCACCTATATCTCACGTTCCCACCTATATTCCACGTTCCCACCTTTATTCCCCGTTCACACCTATATTTCACGTCCCCACCTATATTCCACCTTCACCCCTATATTCCAAGTTCCCACCTATATTCCATGTTCCCATCTATATTCTACGTTCACATCTATATTTCAAGTTCCCACCTATATTTCACGTTCCCGCCTATATTCCCCGTTCCCACCTATATTTCACGTTCCCACCTATATTTCACGTTCACACCTATATTTCACGTTCCCACCTATATTCCATGTTCCCATCTATATTCCCCGTTCCCACCTATATTCCCCGTTCCCACCTATACTTCACGTTCCCACCTATATTCCCCGTTCCCACCTATATTCCAAGTTCACACCTATATTCCAAGTTCCCACCTATATTCCATGTTCCCATCTATATTCTACGTTCACATCTATATTTCAAGTTCCCACCTATATCTCACGTTCCCACCTATATTCCACGTTCCCACCTTTATTCCCCGTTCACACCTATATTTCACGTCCCCACCTATATTCCACCTTCACCCCTATATTCCAAGTTCCCACCTATATTCCATGTTCCCATCTATATTCTACCTTCACCGCTATATTCCAAATTCCCACCTATATCTCACGTTCCCACCTATATTCCACGTTCCCACCTATATTCCATGTTCCCACCTATATTTCACGTCTCCACCTATATTCCACCTTCACCCCTATATTCCAAGTTCCCACCTATATTTCACGTTCCCGCCTATATTCCCCGTTCCCACCTATATTTCACGTTCCCACCTATATTTCACGTTCACACCTATATTTCACGTTCCCACCTATATTCCATGTTCCCATCTATATTCCCCGTTCCCACCTATATTCCCCGTTCCCACCTATACTTCACGTTCCCACCTATATTCCCCGTTCCCACCTATATTCCAAGTTCACACCTATATTCCAAGTTCCCACCTATATTCCATGTTCCCATCTATATTCTACGTTCACATCTATATTTCAAGTTCCCACCTATATCTCACGTTCCCACCTATATTCCACGTTCCCACCTTTATTCCCCGTTCACACCTATATTTCACGTCCCCACCTATATTCCACCTTCACCCCTATATTCCAAGTTCACACCTATATTCCAAGTTCCCACCTATATTCCATGTTCCCATCTATATTCTACGTTCACATCTATATTTCAAGTTCCCACCTATATCTCACGTTCACACCTATATTTCACGTCCCCACCTATATTCCACCTTCACCCCTATATTCCAAGTTCACACCTATATTCCAAGTTCCCACCTATATTCCATGTTCCCATCTATATTCTACGTTCACATCTATATTTCAAGTTCCCACCTATATCTCACGTTCCCACCTATATTCCAAGTTCACACCTATATTCCAAGTTCCCACCTATATTTCACGTCCCCACCTATATTCCACCTTCACCCCTATATTCCAAGTTCCCACCTATATTCCATGTTCCCATCTATATTCTACGTTCACATCTATATTTCAAGTTCCCACCTATATTTCACGTTCCCGCCTATATTCCCCGTTCCCACCTATATTTCACGTTCCCACCTATATTTCACGTTCCCACCTATATTCCACCTTCACCCCTATATTCCAAGTTCCCACCTATATTCCATGTTCCCATCTATATTCTACCTTCACCGCTATATTCCAAGTTCCCACCTATATTCCATGTTCCCATCTATATTCCATGTTCCCATCTATATTCTACGTTCACATCTATATTTCAAGTTCCCACCTATATCTCACGTTCCCACCTATATTCCACGTTCCCACCTTTATTCCCCGTTCACACCTATATTTCACGTCCCCACCTATATTCCACCTTCACCCCTATATTCCAAGTTCCCACCTATATTCCATGTTCCCATCTATATTCTACGTTCACATCTATATTTCAAGTTCCCACCTATATTTCACGTTCCCGCCTATATTCCCCGTTCCCACCTATATTTCACGTTCCCACCTATATTTCACGTTCACACCTATATTTCACGTTCCCACCTATATTCCATGTTCCCATCTATATTCCCCGTTCCCACCTATATTCCCCGTTCCCACCTATACTTCACGTTCCCACCTATATTCCCCGTTCCCACCTATATTCCAAGTTCACACCTATATTCCAAGTTCCCACCTATATTCCATGTTCCCATCTATATTCTACGTTCACATCTATATTTCAAGTTCCCACCTATATCTCACGTTCCCACCTATATTCCACGTTCCCACCTTTATTCCCCGTTCACACCTATATTTCACGTCCCCACCTATATTCCACCTTCACCCCTATATTCCAAGTTCACACCTATATTCCAAGTTCCCACCTATATTCCATGTTCCCATCTATATTCTACGTTCACGTCTATATTTCAAGTTCCCACCTATATCTCACGTTCCCACCTATATTCCACGTTCCCACCTTTATTCCCCGTTCACACCTATATTTCACGTCCCCACCTATATTCCACCTTCACCCCTATATTCCAAGTTCCCACCTATATTCCATGTTCCCATCTATATTCTACGTTCACATCTATATTTCAAGTTCCCACCTATATTCCATGTTCCCATCTATATTCCCCGTTCCCACCTATATTCCAAGTTCACACCTATATTCCAAGTTCCCACCTATATTCCATGTTCCCATCTATATTCTACGTTCACATCTATATTTCAAGTTCCCACCTATATCTCACGTTCCCACCTATATTCCACGTTCCCACCTTTATTCCCCGTTCACACCTATATTTCACGTCCCCACCTATATTCCACCTTCACCCCTATATTCCAAGTTCACACCTATATTCCAAGTTCCCACCTATATTCCATGTTCCCATCTATATTCTACGTTCACATCTATATTTCACGTCCCCACCTATATTCCACCTTCACCCCTATATTCCAAGTTCCCACCTATATTCCATGTTCCCATCTATATTCTACGTTCACATCTATATTTCACGTCCCCACCTATATTCCACCTTCACCCCTATATTCCAAGTTCCCACCTATATTCCATGTTCCCATCTATATTCTACGTTCACATCTATATTTCACGTCCCCACCTATATTCCACCTTCACCCCTATATTCCAAGTTCCCACCTATATTCCATGTTCCCATCTATATTCTACGTTCACATCTATATTTCACGTCCCCACCTATATTCCACCTTCACCCCTATATTCCAAGTTCCCACCTATATTCCATGTTCCCATCTATATTCTACGTTCACATCTATATTTCACGTCCCCACCTATATTCCACCTTCACCCCTATATTCCAAGTTCCCACCTATATTCCATGTTCCCATCTATATTCTACGTTCACATCTATATTTCACGTCCCCACCTATATTCCACCTTCACCCCTATATTCCAAGTTCCCACCTATATTCCATGTTCCCATCTATATTCTACGTTCACATCTATATTTCACGTCCCCACCTATATTCCACCTTCACCCCTATATTCCAAGTTCCCACCTATATTCCATGTTCCCATCTATATTCTACGTTCACATCTATATTTCACGTCCCCACCTATATTCCACCTTCACCCCTATATTCCAAGTTCCCACCTATATTCCATGTTCCCATCTATATTCTACGTTCACATCTATATTTCACGTCCCCACCTATATTCCACCTTCACCCCTATATTCCAAGTTCCCACCTATATTCCATGTTCCCATCTATATTCTACGTTCACATCTATATTTCACGTCCCCACCTATATTCCACCTTCACCCCTATATTCCAAGTTCCCACCTATATTCCATGTTCCCATCTATATTCTACGTTCACATCTATATTTCACGTCCCCACCTATATTCCACCTTCACCCCTATATTCCAAGTTCCCACCTATATTCCATGTTCCCATCTATATTCCATGTTCCCATCAATATTCTACGTTCACATATATATTTCACGTCCCCACCTATATTCCACCTTCACCCCTATATTCCAAGTTCCCACCTATATTCCATGTTCCCATCTATATTCTACGTTCACATCTATATTTCACGTCCCCACCTATATTCCACCTTCACCCCTATATTCCAAGTTCCCACCTATATTCCATGTTCCCATCTATATTCTACGTTCACATCTATATTTCACGTCCCCACCTATATTCCACCTTCACCCCTATATTCCAAGTTCCCACCTATATTCCATGTTCCCATCTATATTCTACGTTCACACCTATATTTCACGTCCCCACCTATATTCCACCTTCACCCCTATATTCCAAGTTCCCACCTATATTCCATGTTCCCATCTATATTCTACGTTCACATCTATATTTCAAGTTCCCACCTATATTTCACGTTCCCGCCTATATTCCCCGTTCCCACCTATATTTCACGTTCCCACCTATATTTCACGTTCACACCTATATTTCACGTTCCCACCTATATTCCATGTTCCCATCTATATTCCCCGTTCCCACCTATATTCCCCGTTCCCACCTATACTTCACGTTCCCACCTATATTCCCCGTTCCCACCTATATTCCAAGTTCACACCTATATTCCAAGTTCCCACCTATATTCCATGTTCCCATCTATATTCTACGTTCACATCTATATTTCAAGTTCCCACCTATATCTCACGTTCCCACCTATATTCCACGTTCCCACCTTTATTCCCCGTTCACACCTATATTTCACGTCCCCACCTATATTCCACCTTCACCCCTATATTCCAAGTTCCCACCTATATTCCATGTTCCCATCTATATTCTACCTTCACCGCTATATTCCAAGTTCCCACCTATATCTCACGTTCCCACCTATATTCCACGTTCCCACCTATATTCCATGTTCCCACCTATATTTCACGTCCCCACCTATATTCCACCTTCACTCCTATATTCCAAGTTCCCACCTATATTCCATGTTCCCACCTATATTCCACGTTCCCACCTATATTCCAAGTTCCCACCTATACTTCACGTTCCCGCCTATATTCCCCGTTCACACCTATATTCCACCTTCACCCCTATATTCCAAGTTCCCACCTATATTCCATGTTCCCATCTATATTCTACCTTCACCGCTATATTCCAAGTTCCCACCTATATCTCACGTTCCCACCTATATTCCACGTTCCCACCTATATTCCATGTTCCCACCTATATTTCACGTCCCCACCTATATTCCACCTTCACCCCTATATTCCACGTTCCCACCTATATTCCACGTTCCCACCTATACTCCACGTTCCCACCTTTATTCCCCGTTCACACCTATATTTCACGTCCCCACCTATATTCCACCTTCACCCCTATATTCCAAGTTCCCACCTATATTCCATGTTCCCATCTATATTCTACCTTCACCGCTATATTCCAAGTTCCCACCTATATCTCACGTTCCCACCTATATTCCACGTTCCCACCTATATTCCATGTTCCCACCTATATTTCACGTCCCCACCTATATTCCACCTTCACCCCTATATTCCAAGTTCCCACCTATATTCCATGTTCCCACCTATATTCCACGTTCCCACCTATATTCCAAGTTCCCACCTATACTTCACGTTCCCACCTATATTTCACGTTCCCACCTATATTTCACGTTCACACCTATATTTCACGTTCCCACCTATATTTCACGTCCCCACCTATATTCCACCTTCACCCCTATATTCCAAGTTCCCACCTATATCTCACGTCCCCACCTATATTTCACGTCCCCACCTATATTCCACCTTCACCCCTATATTCCAAGTTCCCACCTATATCTCACGTCCCCACCTATATTTCACGTTCCCACCTATATTTCACGTTCACACCTATATTTCACGTTCCCACCTATATTTCACGTCCCCACCTATATTCCACCTTCACCCCTATATTCCAAGTTCCCACCTATATCTCACGTTCCCACCTATATTCTACGTTCCCACCTATATTCCAAGTTCCCGCCTATACTTCACGTTCCCGCCTATATTCCCCGTTCCCACCTATATTTCACGTTCCCACCTATATTTCACGTTCACACCTATATTTCACGTTCCCACCTATATTCCATGTTCCCATCTATATTCCCCGTTCCCACCTATATTCCCCGTTCCCACCTATACTTCACGTTCCCACCTATATTCCCCGTTCCCACCTATATTCCAAGTTCACACCTATATTCCAAGTTCCCACCTATATTCCATGTTCCCATCTATATTCTACGTTCACATCTATATTTCAAGTTCCCACCTATATCTCACGTTCCCACCTATATTCCACGTTCCCACCTTTATTCCCCGTTCACACCTATATTTCACGTCCCCACCTATATTCCACCTTCACCCCTATATTCCAAGTTCACACCTATATTCCAAGTTCCCACCTATATTCCATGTTCCCATCTATATTCTACGTTCACATCTATATTTCAAGTTCCCACCTATATCTCACGTTCCCACCTATATTCCACGTTCCCACCTTTATTCCCCGTTCACACCTATATTTCACGTCCCCACCTATATTCCACCTTCACCCCTATATTCCCCGTTCCCACCTATACTTCACGTTCCCACCTATATTCACCGTTCCCACCTATATTCCAAGTTCACACCTATATTCCAAGTTCCCACCTATATTCCATGTTCCCATCTATATTCTACGTTCACATCTATATTTCAAGTTCCCACCTATATCTCACGTTCCCACCTATATTCCACGTTCCCACCTTTATTCCCCGTTCACACCTATATTTCACGTCCCCACCTATATTCCACCTTCACCCCTATATTCCAAGTTCACACCTATATTCCAAGTTCCCACCTATATTCCATGTTCCCATCTATATTCTACGTTCACATCTATATTTCAAGTTCCCACCTATATCTCACGTTCCCACCTATATTCCACGTTCCCACCTTTATTCCCCGTTCACACCTATATTTCACGTCCCCACCTATATTCCACCTTCACCCCTATATTCCAAGTTCCCACCTATATTCCATGTTCCCATCTATATTCTACCTTCACCGCTATATTCCAAGTTCCCACCTATATTCCATGTTCCCATCTATATTCCATGTTCCCATCTATATTCTACGTTCACATCTATATTTCAAGTTCCCACCTATATCTCACGTTCCCACCTATATTCCACGTTCCCACCTTTATTCCCCGTTCACACCTATATTTCACGTCCCCACCTATATTCCACCTTCACCCCTATATTCCATGTTCCCATCTATATTCTACGTTCACATCTATATTCTACGTTCACATCTATATTTCAAGTTCCCACCTATATTTCACGTTCCCGCCTATATTCCCCGTTCCCACCTATATTTCACGTTCCCACCTATATTTCACGTTCACACCTATATTTCACGTTCCCACCTATATTCCATGTTCCCATCTATATTCCCCGTTCCCACCTATATTCCCCGTTCCCACCTATACTTCACGTTCCCACCTATATTCCCCGTTCCCACCTATATTCCAAGTTCACACCTATATTCCAAGTTCCCACCTATATTCCATGTTCCCATCTATATTCTACGTTCACATCTATATTTCAAGTTCCCACCTATATCTCACGTTCCCACCTATATTCCACGTTCCCACCTTTATTCCCCGTTCACACCTATATTTCACGTCCCCACCTATATTCCACCTTCACCCCTATATTCCAAGTTCCCACCTATATTCCATGTTCCCATCTATATTCTACCTTCACCGCTATATTCCAAATTCCCACCTATATCTCACGTTCCCACCTATATTCCACGTTCCCACCTATATTCCATGTTCCCACCTATATTTCACGTCCCCACCTATATTCCACCTTCACCCCTATATTCCAAGTTCCCACCTATATTTCACGTTCCCGCCTATATTCCCCGTTCCCACCTATATTTCACGTTCCCACCTATATTTCACGTTCACACCTATATTTCACGTTCCCACCTATATTCCATGTTCCCATCTATATTCCCCGTTCCCACCTATATTCCCCGTTCCCACCTATACTTCACGTTCCCACCTATATTCCCCGTTCCCACCTATATTCCAAGTTCACACCTATATTCCAAGTTCCCACCTATATTCCATGTTCCCATCTATATTCTACGTTCACATCTATATTTCAAGTTCCCACCTATATCTCACGTTCCCACCTATATTCCACGTTCCCACCTTTATTCCCCGTTCACACCTATATTTCACGTCCCCACCTATATTCCACCTTCACCCCTATATTCCAAGTTCACACCTATATTCCAAGTTCCCACCTATATTCCATGTTCCCATCTATATTCTACGTTCACATCTATATTTCAAGTTCCCACCTATATCTCACGTTCCCGCCTATATTCCCCGTTCCCACCTATATTTCACGTTCCCACCTATATTTCACGTTCACACCTATATTCCAAGTTCCCACCTATATTCCATGTTCCCATCTATATTCTACGTTCACATCTATATTTCAAGTTCCCACCTATATCTCACGTTCCCACCTATATTCCACGTTCCCACCTTTATTCCCCGTTCCCACCTATATTTCACGTTCCCACCTATATTCCACCTTCACCCCTATATTCCAAGTTCCCACCTATATTTCACGTTCCCGCCTATATTCCCCGTTCCCACCTATATTTCACGTTCCCACCTATATTTCACGTTCACACCTATATTTCACGTTCCCACCTATATTCCATGTTCCCATCTATATTCCCCGTTCCCACCTATATTCCCCGTTCCCACCTATACTTCACGTTCCCACCTATATTCCCCGTTCCCACCTATATTCCAAGTTCACACCTATATTCCAAGTTCCCACCTATATTCCATGTTCCCATCTATATTCTACGTTCACATCTATATTTCAAGTTCCCACCTATATCTCACGTTCCCACCTATATTCCACGTTCCCACCTTTATTCCCCGTTCACACCTATATTTCACGTCCCCACCTATATTCCACCTTCACCCCTATATTCCAAGTTCACACCTATATTCCAAGTTCCCACCTATATTCCATGTTCCCATCTATATTCTACGTTCACATCTATATTTCAAGTTCCCACCTATATCTCACGTTCACACCTATATTTCACGTCCCCACCTATATTCCACCTTCACCCCTATATTCCAAGTTCACACCTATATTCCAAGTTCCCACCTATATTCCATGTTCCCATCTATATTCTACGTTCCCACCTATATTCCAAGTTCACACCTATATTCCAAGTTACCACCTATATTTCACGTCCCCACCTATATTCCACCTTCACCCCTATATTCCAAGTTCCCACCTATATTCCATGTTCCCATCTATATTCTACGTTCACATCTATATTTCAAGTTCCCACCTATATTTCACGTTCCCGCCTATATTCCCCGTTCCCACCTATATTTCACGTTCCCACCTATATTTCACGTTCCCACCTATATTCCACCTTCACCCCTATATTCCAAGTTCCCACCTATATTCCATGTTCCCATCTATATTCTACCTTCACCGCTATATTCCAAGTTCCCACCTATATTCCATGTTCCCATCTATATTCCATGTTCCCATCTATATTCTACGTTCACATCTATATTTCAAGTTCCCACCTATATCTCACGTTCCCACCTATATTCCACGTTCCCACCTTTATTCCCCGTTCACACCTATATTTCACGTCCCCACCTATATTCCACCTTCACCCCTATATTCCAAGTTCCCACCTATATTCCATGTTCCCATCTATATTCTACGTTCACATCTATATTTCAAGTTCCCACCTATATCTCACGTTCCCACCTATATTCCACGTTCCCACCTTTATTCCCCGTTCACACCTATATTTCACGTCCCCACCTATATTCCACCTTCACCCCTATATTCCAAGTTCACACCTATATTCCAAGTTCCCACCTATATTCCATGTTCCCATCTATATTCTACGTTCACATCTATATTTCAAGTTCCCACCTATATCTCACGTTCCCACCTATATTCCACGTTCCCACTTTTATTCCCCGTTCACACCTATATTTCACGTCCCCACCTATATTCCTCCTTCACCCCTATATTCCAAGTTCCCACCTATATTCCATGTTCCCATCTATATTCTACCTTCACCGCTATATTCCAAGTTCCCACCTATATTCCATGTTCCCATCTATATTCCATGTTCCCATCTATATTCTACGTTCACATCTATATTTCAAGTTCCCACCTATATCTCACGTTCCCACCTATATTCCACGTTCCCACCTTTATTCCCCGTTCACACCTATATTTCACGTCCCCACCTATATTCCACCTTCACCCCTATATTCCAAGTTCCCACCTATATTCCATGTTCCCATCTATATTCTACGTTCACATCTATATTTCAAGTTCCCACCTATATTTCACGTTCCCGCCTATATTCCCCGTTCCCACCTATATTTCACGTTCCCACCTATATTTCACGTTCACACCTATATTTCACGTTCCCACCTATATTCCATGTTCCCATCTATATTCCCCGTTCCCACCTATATTCCCCGTTCCCACCTATACTTCACGTTCCCACCTATATTCCCCGTTCCCACCTATATTCCAAGTTCACACCTATATTCCAAGTTCCCACCTATATTCCATGTTCCCATCTATATTCTACGTTCACATCTATATTTCAAGTTCCCACCTATATCTCACGTTCCCACCTATATTCCACGTTCCCACCTTTATTCCCCGTTCACACCTATATTTCACGTCCCCACCTATATTCCACCTTCACCCCTATATTCCAAGTTCCCACCTATATTCCATGTTCCCATCTATATTCTACCTTCACCGCTATATTCCAAATTCCCACCTATATCTCACGTTCCCACCTATATTCCACGTTCCCACCTATATTCCATGTTCCCACCTATATTTCACGTCTCCACCTATATTCCACCTTCACCCCTATATTCCAAGTTCCCACCTATATTTCACGTTCCCGCCTATATTCCCCGTTCCCACCTATATTTCACGTTCCCACCTATATTTCACGTTCACACCTATATTTCACGTTCCCACCTATATTCCATGTTCCCATCTATATTCCCCGTTCCCACCTATATTCCCCGTTCCCACCTATACTTCACGTTCCCACCTATATTCCCCGTTCCCACCTATATTCCAAGTTCACACCTATATTCCAAGTTCCCACCTATATTCCATGTTCCCATCTATATTCTACGTTCACATCTATATTTCAAGTTCCCACCTATATCTCACGTTCCCACCTATATTCCACGTTCCCACCTTTATTCCCCGTTCACACCTATATTTCACGTCCCCACCTATATTCCACCTTCACCCCTATATTCCAAGTTCACACCTATATTCCAAGTTCCCACCTATATTCCATGTTCCCATCTATATTCTACGTTCACATCTATATTTCAAGTTCCCACCTATATCTCACGTTCACACCTATATTTCACGTCCCCACCTATATTCCACCTTCACCCCTATATTCCAAGTTCACACCTATATTCCAAGTTCCCACCTATATTCCATGTTCCCATCTATATTCTACGTTCACATCTATATTTCAAGTTCCCACCTATATCTCACGTTCCCACCTATATTCCAAGTTCACACCTATATTCCAAGTTCCCACCTATATTTCACGTCCCCACCTATATTCCACCTTCACCCCTATATTCCAAGTTCCCACCTATATTCCATGTTCCCATCTATATTCTACGTTCACATCTATATTTCAAGTTCCCACCTATATTTCACGTTCCCGCCTATATTCCCCGTTCCCACCTATATTTCACGTTCCCACCTATATTTCACGTTCCCACCTATATTCCACCTTCACCCCTATATTCCAAGTTCCCACCTATATTCCATGTTCCCATCTATATTCTACCTTCACCGCTATATTCCAAGTTCCCACCTATATTCCATGTTCCCATCTATATTCCATGTTCCCATCTATATTCTACGTTCACATCTATATTTCAAGTTCCCACCTATATCTCACGTTCCCACCTATATTCCACGTTCCCACCTTTATTCCCCGTTCACACCTATATTTCACGTCCCCACCTATATTCCACCTTCACCCCTATATTCCAAGTTCCCACCTATATTCCATGTTCCCATCTATATTCTACGTTCACATCTATATTTCAAGTTCCCACCTATATTTCACGTTCCCGCCTATATTCCCCGTTCCCACCTATATTTCACGTTCCCACCTATATTTCACGTTCACACCTATATTTCACGTTCCCACCTATATTCCATGTTCCCATCTATATTCCCCGTTCCCACCTATATTCCCCGTTCCCACCTATACTTCACGTTCCCACCTATATTCCCCGTTCCCACCTATATTCCAAGTTCACACCTATATTCCAAGTTCCCACCTATATTCCATGTTCCCATCTATATTCTACGTTCACATCTATATTTCAAGTTCCCACCTATATCTCACGTTCCCACCTATATTCCACGTTCCCACCTTTATTCCCCGTTCACACCTATATTTCACGTCCCCACCTATATTCCACCTTCACCCCTATATTCCAAGTTCACACCTATATTCCAAGTTCCCACCTATATTCCATGTTCCCATCTATATTCTACGTTCACGTCTATATTTCAAGTTCCCACCTATATCTCACGTTCCCACCTATATTCCACGTTCCCACCTTTATTCCCCGTTCACACCTATATTTCACGTCCCCACCTATATTCCACCTTCACCCCTATATTCCAAGTTCCCACCTATATTCCATGTTCCCATCTATATTCTACGTTCACATCTATATTTCAAGTTCCCACCTATATCTCACGTTCCCACCTATATTCCACGTTCCCACCTTTATTCCCCGTTCACACCTATATTTCAAGTTCCCACCTATATCTCACGTTCCCACCTATATTCCACGTTCACACCTATATTTCACGTTCCCACCTATATTTCACGTCCCCACCTATATTCCACCTTCACCCCTATATTCCAAGTTCCCACCTATATCTCACGTTCCCACCTATATTCCACGTTCCCACCTATATTCCAAGTTCCCGCCTATACTTCACGTTCCCGCCTATATTCCCCGTTCCCACCTATATTTCACGTTCCCACCTATATTTCACGTTCACACCTATATTTCACGTTCCCACCTATATTCCATGTTCCCATCTATATTCCCCGTTCCCACCTATATTCCCCGTTCCCACCTATACTTCACGTTCCCACCTATATTCCCCGTTCCCACCTATATTCCAAGTTCACACCTATATTCCAAGTTCCCACCTATATTCCATGTTCCCATCTATATTTCACGTTTCCACCTATATTTCACGTTCCCACCTATATTTCACGTTCCCACCTATATTCAACGTTTCCACCTATATTTCACGTTCCCGCCTATATTCCACGTTCCCACCTATATTCCATGTTCCCACCTATATTCCACGTTTCCACCTATATTCCACGTTCCCGCCTGTATTCCATGTTCCCACCTATATTTCACGTTCCCACCTATATTCCATCTTCCTGCCTATATTTCACGTTCCCACCTATATTCCAAGTTCCCACCTATATTCCACGTTATCGCCTATATTTCAAGATCCCACCTATATTTCACGTTCCCGCCTATATTCCACGTTCCCACCTATATTCCATGTTCCCACCTATATTTCACGTTCCCACCTATATTCCATCTTCCTGCCTATATTCCACGTTCCCACCTATATTCCATGTTCCCACCTATATTCCACGTTCACTTCTATATTCCACGTTCCCACCTATATTCCACGTTACCGCCTATATTTCACGTTCCCACCTATATTCCATGTTCCCACCTATATTCCACGTTCACTTCTATATTCCACGTTCCCACCTATATTCCATGTTCCCACCTATATTCCACGTTCCCACCTATATTCCACGTTTCCACCTATATTTCACGTTCCCGCCTATATTCCACGTTCCCACCTATATTCCATGTTCCCACCTATATTCCACGTTTCCACCTATATTCCACGTTCCCGCCTGTATTCCATGTTCCCACCTATATTTCACGTTCCCACCTATATTCCATCTTCCTGCCTATATTTCACGTTCCCACCTATATTCCAAGTTCCCACCTATATTCCACGTTATCGCCTATATTTCAAGATCCCACCTATATTTCACGTTCCCGCCTATATTCCACGTTCCCACCTATATTCCATGTTCCCACCTATATTTCACGTTCCCACCTATATTCCATCTTCCTGCCTATATTCCACGTTCCCACCTATATTCCATGTTCCCACCTATATTCCACGTTCACTTCTATATTCCACGTTCCCACCTATATTCCACGTTACCGCCTATATTTCACGTTCCCACCTATATTCCATGTTCCCACCTATATTCCACGTTCACTTCTATATTCCACGTTCCCACCTATATTTCACGTTCACACCTATATTTCACGTTCACTTCTATATTCAACGTTTCCACCTATATTCCACGTTCCCACCTATATTTCACGTTCACACCTATATTTCACGTTCACTTCTATATTCAACGTTTTCACCTATATTCCACGTTCCCACCTATATTCCATGTTCCCACCTATATTCCACGTTCACTTCTATATTCCACGTTCCCACCTATATTCCACGTTACCGCCTATATTTCACGTTCCCACCTATATTCCATGTTCCCACCTATATTCCACGTTCACTTCTATATTCCACGTTCCCACCTATATTTCACGTTCACACCTATATTCCACGTTCACTTCTATATTCAACGTTTCCACCTATATTTCACGTTCACACCTATATTTCACGTTCCCACCTATATTCCATGTTCCCATCTATATTCCCCGTTCCCACCTATATTCCCCGTTCCCACCTATACTTCACGTTCCCACCTATATTCCCCGTTCCCACCTATATTCCAAGTTCACACCTATATTCCAAGTTCCCACCTATATTCCATGTTCCCATCTATATTTCACGTTTCCACCTATATTTCACGTTCCCACCTATATTTCACGTTCCCACCTATATTCAACGTTTCCACCTATATTTCACGTTCCCGCCTATATTCCACGTTCCCACCTATATTCCATGTTCCCACCTATATTCCACGTTTCCACCTATATTCCACGTTCCCGCCTGTATTCCATGTTCCCACCTATATTTCACGTTCCCACCTATATTCCATCTTCCTGCCTATATTTCACGTTCCCACCTATATTCCAAGTTCCCACCTATATTCCACGTTATCGCCTATATTTCAAGATCCCACCTATATTTCACGTTCCCGCCTATATTCCACGTTCCCACCTATATTCCATGTTCCCACCTATATTTCACGTTCCCACCTATATTCCATCTTCCTGCCTATATTCCACGTTCCCACCTATATTCCATGTTCCCACCTATATTCCACGTTCACTTCTATATTCCACGTTCCCACCTATATTCCACGTTACCGCCTATATTTCACGTTCCCACCTATATTCCATGTTCCCACCTATATTCCACGTTCACTTCTATATTCCACGTTCCCACCTATATTCCATGTTCCCACCTATATTCCACGTTCCCACCTATATTCCACGTTCCCGCCTATATTCCATGTTCCCACCTATATTTCACGTTCCCACCTATATTCCATCTTCCTGCCTATATTCCACGTTCCCACCTATATTTCACGTTCCCGCCTATATTTCACGTTCCCACCTATATTCCAAGTTCCCACCTATATTCCACGTTACCGCCTATATTTCACGATCCCACCTATATTTCACGTTCCCGCCTATATTCCACGTTCCCACCTATATTCCATGTTCCCACCTATATTTCACGTTCGAACCTATATTCCATCTTCCTGCCTATATTCCACGTTCCCACCTATATTCCATGTTCCCACCTATATTCCACGTTCACTTCTATATTCCACGTTCCCACCTATATTCCACTTTACCGCCTATATTTCACGTTCCCACCTATATTCCACGTTCCCACCTATATTTCACGTTACTGCCTATATTCCACGTTCCCACCTATATTCCATGTTCCCACCTATATTCCACGTTCACTTCTATATTCCATGTTCCCACCTATATTCCACGTTCACTTCTATATTCCACGTTCCCACCTATATTCCACGTTACCGCCTATATTTCACGTTCCCACCTATACTCCACGTTCCCACCTATATTTCACGTTACTGCCTATATTCCACGTTCCCACCTATATTCCACGTTACCGCCTATATTTCACGATCCCACCTATATTTCACGTTCCCGCCTATATTCCACGCTCCCACCTATATTTCACCTATAATTATAATTTCCAAAATAAAAAATAAATCGTATCTGAAAACAATTATTTACAGAATATATCCACCAGCTTGTGCCGGTAGCTCGACGTAGAACGATAGAAAACCTGACAACTTCTAAAGACAGATCCATTCCTAATCACCTGTAACAGTCACCACAAAATATGACACCACTTCCCTCATTTGTTTCTATTCCTTCTATCAGCTTACACTTTTTTTGTATATATCTTGTTTAAATTTTCAATCGTTATTAAAATACTTTTTATTTATCCACTCAAATTCTAATACCTTCTTTAAAACTTGTATGACACTTGATGTTAATACTGTTTTTTTCAAATATTTTTTCAATACATTTTATATGAGTTTTATATGAGGAAAAAACATTTCTTAAAAGGGGTAGTGTAACCAATATAGTTACTTTGTCCCATTTCGTTTAAAATAAATGATAACATATATCATAAAACAGTTGATCTTTTGTTATAGGTTGTTTGTAAACACCTGTTTTAACGCATAGGTTATGTTACTTTATTTGCATTAATTGTAATTATTTAATAAAAAATAATTAAAATAGAATTTTCTTCATTGACCTAAGTAAGAATTGAATAAAATATTTTTTGTCTACATTCCTTGTTATGAGTGATACCCAAACCTTTTATTACTTTTGCTGACATTGTAGGCATATTATCTTCTTATTCTATAAACTATGTTTACATTTTATTTATCAAGGATTTTAAACGCGTATAAGTAGGATTAAGTTAAGGACATAAAATTCCTCAAAGGATATATGAAACGCAGTGCCGCGAATCTAAATTTAGGCCTACCCCCTGTTGCGTCCATAAAGAAATGCAGAGCAGCTTGGTTTGTTTGTTTGCAGCAAGAGTAATAATAAAGCATCGATTAAGGGTAGAACTTGACGGGCCGCTGGTACTGGGGTAATGCAATATTGTATCATCACTTGGGTTTGTATCGCTGACCTGAGTAGATCTGCCCTCTCGACCAGGGTGGAGTGAGAAGTACGGACCAAGCAGCTTATCTCTACTAAAGTTACTAGATGCATAGAAAGTTAGTCTAAGTTATCATTCTCCACATCTAATTCTAGAAATCCGAATAGGTGCACCCCGCGGTCATCCAACTCGATTTACTGTTCTATAGTAAATTTTATTATTATATATTCTACACGTGCTTGCTGATATGGGATGTTTTAAAATGCTTACTATGAAAAAGTATGTTAATATATTTTTGAAAGTAATAAGTTATTGCTTTGTTCCAGGTAATGGTGGATTGGCTCCATTTTCACTAAATTATTTCTGAATGTTTCTGAGCTTCGGTGTTTTGATACATTAGGTAAATACATTATTTATCCATTTAGTTTCACATGTTTTAGTTAATTTGTTTTGCTTTGCACACTACTCCTTTGTTATAATCTTGTTATAAACAGGTTAAAAACGTTAAATACATCATTTCTTAAACACGATCCTTTCCGCTACAAAAGTCTAATGATGTATCTGCAGAAGCGAAACGTGCGTAAAGGTTTTGAAATTGTAATCATTTTGTAGCTAAGATTGTTAAATGCTTGATTTTAATTTAAAATATTCTTCTCCATATTTAGTTAATGGAGAAGTATAATTAATTAGTGTACCAGTAACATAAAAAATTGTAAAAACCGCTTTAAAAAAACTAGGGAAAGACATGTAACCTTCGTAAACGGAGTTTCGTGGACGATGTAAGACAATTGCTGCATAAATATTCGCAGGCTGTTAAAACAATGCCCAGAAGAGGTTAGTTTCAAGACACAAACTTATACTTGTTTTGCACTACCTGACATTGGAGAAAAAGGTGAACTGTGGATTATAGTGCATCCGAAAAGCTTTATTACTGATATTTATTTCATGTTATGCTCAACATTAAAGACAGGTATTAATAATAGGGTACCTTAGGGTTCTCACACTGTAGATACTGTGGCAGAAAGGCCTCACAAGTTGATAGAAAGTGGGAAACTGTTGTAGGTAATTAGATGTCGTCGGGTTTAAGCCGACCGGTGACCTTGAGATTCCCAGAAGCATTTGCGTTGATGGGGGGGGGGGGGTAACAGATGAGACTGTCCATTGTTAACGTTGGTGCAGAGTATAGTATAGTTACATAGTATAGTGAATACCATAGTCTACAACGCTGGCTTGCCTCCCCTTCCTCGGTAGGAGGTTTATCTGTCCACCCCTACAGGCCATATGTTGGTCAGGCTATACCTGACGATCTTTATAATTAGCCCAGGCTTCTCTGAGGTAAAACGTTTAGTGACGTAACATCTCGACGCATACTAACACACACACGCACACACACACACACACACACACACACACACACACTGCAACGTCCCCCCACCTCACCTAACCTCTACGGTCCTCTCACCGCAACCCCACGCGGTCGTTTTGTTGTGTTGTTTAAATCCTTTCTTGCAGAATACTAAAACTTTAATTGTTTACAAGAAAACATATTTATAAACAACCACAAAACTGCCTGTCACCCTGTTGGTAAAACCGTGCTAAACTCCCAGAGTTAAGTGTATGTTTCCTGCTCGTAGGGCCAAACCCACAACAAGCCTATTCCCGCTGACTACTATTTAAAGTACATATAAACCCTCCTAAATAAGTTTATCAATTGTGTATGGTCTAAGTATAGTCACACATGTCAAATTAATAGTCAGCTGGAAAGAAACACATTTAGAATAATACACATAAAAAACACAGAGTCTTACCACCTGATGATGATCTGCAGAAACAGCAAGGGAACGTGCAAAATATGATTGTGTTTAAAAATACCTATTTTAAAAGGCTCCTGTGTCCTCTTAAACACAATCTGCCAGTAGATAAATCTCTGGACTTTTATTACAAAAAACCAACTAATCTTTAGACTAGCTCATGAAATTAGTAGAGAGAAACTCTTTAAAACATTAGGCTTTATCTATTGCCATTTAATGAAATTTAATTAAATTTGTTTACTGATTTGATAATCATTTTTATATTAGTTGGAAAAAGCTAAACAGTTTTTATTGGTTATTTGACACAGGATGGAATGCAAATAATCTTGATTTTTATGACATATTTAACTCTATTTATTGAAATAAAAAGAAAATTTATCCTTCAAAGTATTACATAATTATATTAGCAAAACAATTCACTGAGTTACTTCTTGTTTCTTATGCTTTAAAAAATTATACTTTGCATATAGATTTATTACATTTACATTAACATAAAATCATTTTCAAAATTACACATAATAATATTTTATCTCCTATATGGAATTGGTAAATTCATAACTTATGACCTTTAATTTTTAAATTTATAATATTCGAAAATTTCTCATTTTCTTTAAATAAACGGCTTATGGCCAAAAACCTTTTGTAATTTTAATATTCATTATTTTAAATATTCTGAGCACATAAATTCATTTACTTAGCATACAATTTATTTAAATTTTATAAAGAGTGAAGTCATTGTTTTAAGCTTGCAAATTTATTTGAATTTAATAAAATTAACTAACTAAATTTGACGTGACTGATTTCGAATAAAGAAAATGACTTGCCAAAGATGTTCTTGCCGGTCCTTGGGGTCCCTCGTCTGGATTCCCTGGTCCTTGGACACCGGAAGTCGCCATCCCTGGTTCGTCGGTGGTGGTTTCCCTCTATTCGAGCGTCCTTGAGGCTGAGTCTGGAGCCTTCATCCTTGGTAGTCCTGGATGTCGAAAGCGCTGAGGTTATTGTCCATCTGGCCTGCTGACGGTCTCTACTCGCGGTCCAGCATAGCGTCCCGCGGCACCTCGTGTTAGAAAATTTTTACAGACTGTCTCTAAAGGCTTAGAGACCAAGTATATATAGCGGTGAATTCAACCTACCGCACCCCGCCTGCAAGTTTGCTATCGCTCGATTTATTCCTTGTACAGGCAAGTCGGGCAACGAATCTGTTTTAGCTTGCATAGTTTGATAATTAATTTTAGAACACTGGAAAATGTCTATTTTATTTAAACGGCTGTAACTTTTTTGTTTCTTAAGTTTTTTGAATTCTGTTTTCTTTAATGTTCATTCTAGGTTATTGTGGTTCTTTTGAAATGTCGATGAAAGTTCTACGTGGTTTGGTTCGAAAAATAGCTTTTTTAGGCACTTAGAATTTTTTCGCTTCACTCTCGATGTTCAAATTTAGTTAGTTATTACAATTTTATTTTATAACATTCTTTAATGTGGCTTAATTATTCTATTTACTGTTTTATTTAATTTTTCCCTCTTTAATAATTGTATAATTCCCTACTTGATTATTTTAAAAACAGCTTTATTTCTAAAAAACAGGAAATTACTTATTTCCCACTTGCGACGGTCCTTCACCCCGTTGCAATTTCCCCGTTTGAGAGGTTAAAAATGTTTTTACTTTGTTAAAATGTTTTTTACCAATTCCTTATCTTATTATTTCTTAAACTATCTTATTCTATTACAAAATTTTCTTATTATTATTCTCTTGTTTCTTGAGAAGTTTTCACCCTGAAACACTTCAAACACAAGTCAATTAGCAATTTTTTAGTCACTTTTGTCCACAATAAATTTTTATTTTGTCAAATTACACATTATTCACTACACTGATGGCTGTCATTTCTTTATCTATTTATCACGTCAATTTCATTTTATACTAGTTATGGCTTTAAAAACAATGACTTGCAATTAAAAACCTAACTAATCTTACAATACTATTTTTTAAACATATTCTATTCATATCTTAAGTATTACGTATTATTGTGTCAGCTGTGGAAGTACAGTTTATCGAGTTTAATTTGTTTACTTTCCGATAAACCTTCTGTAGCGGCTAACTATTGCGTGGATTCTACATTCCAAACTACCTGCAAGGTCAATGAGCTGGCTTGTAAACATTACAACAACAATTCTACTTATCATATTAAAACGGAACGAAACTTTCCTTTTAAATTCTCTATCTTTGGATTGTATAATTTACAAGACTGGCTTGTGTGCGGATTATCGAAGTCCACTTGATAAATCTTGATTGCTTCTGATTTTAATGCAAAGTTTTTATGGTCGACCTTGATCGTGAGTACACAAGTTTTCTTGTTCTATATTGTACAGTGATAGTCTGATCTAACGACCCACTATTTCATGCACACAAATTTCTTGTTTGATTTTGCAAAAGTCTGTCCGCGTATTTGTTGTACAAATTATTAAAATTCGCCTGCTATCTTCCTGATTGTTGTTTGATTTAACCCGCTTGTTTGATTTAAGCAGTGGATGTAGCTCGCCAATGTTTGCTCAATATACACAAAGACTTCCTGAATAATACTTTTGTAATGTTGATTTAGTTATTAAAGAGTTTGTTTTAGATTTTAAACATTTGTCCCTTTACAAATAAGTAGCTAATCTTAATGTCTAGATTTAGCCTTGTTCAATTTCTGCTTATTCTTGTTTTTACATTAAATCAGTTTATTAATCATTCTGACAATTTAATTCCTGCCTGACTTAGTTTATCGCTCGCGTACTGGTTCTATTACTGAACAACATTCTAATTTGGCATTTCCGTATTTTTATTATAATCAGTGTAAAGATCACATTGTAGAATCCCTTTACTTGTCATAAAACTTCTTAACGTTTTTAACGTCATATACAATTTTACAGAATACATTACACGATATTTTATAATTATTGACACAGTTGATTTGATTAATGGTAACCAATCAAGTTATTGTTCCTGAGTTTGTTTCATATCCCTTAAACATTTCTCTTTAAACATTTTTGGAATTTCCGTAGAACATCCTATTGACTTTGTCCTGTTTTATTTACATTCTGGTACGTCCTGCTTATTTTGTTGCAAGGAAAGTTTTTATAAACTCGTTCCCCGCCCGTCCACCGGATACTTCATTGTGGCCTTGTTTACAAACACAAGTGATTGCCCTTAACCTTGAGCCTTTGTTTACATTTGTTCGACTCGCTGGGTATTTCATTCAAACATCTGGATACTTTATTATAAATTATTTCAACTTAGACAATTCTGGTTTATTTAAAAGTACAGCGGTTATTTATTTGTACTGCCTTTCTTAATAGTATTTAGTTTTAAGGTATTTTTTACTTATTCATAAAACTTTTTAATATCTTTTATGTCATAGATGCCTCGGATTTTATCTGTAACCATGTTTGCAATTTGGTAGGTTTTTCGACCCATTTTCCTTTTAATTTTATAAGGACCTTGGTACTTTAACAACAGCTTTTCTGTCTCATTCTTAGACACATCTGATCTATTGTGCCTAGTGATTAGGACTAAATCGCCCGGTTGAAACGACGTTTCTCGGCAGTTTATATTTTTCATAGCAGCCCGTCTTTCTCCCACTGTCCTTATACGATCGAATACATTTTGTAATGTTTGTCTTTGTGTCGCTTGTTCCGCATTTCTACAATCATCTGGCAGAAATCTCTCCCATATATATATCGGTACTTCCCCATGGTGTACCTGGATAGGTGAATATCCAGTTACTTCATGGGGAGTTATGTTAATTACCTGTTCCATATATGGCAGATATCTCATCCATGATGACTGCGCTTCATGGCAATAGGTCCTAAGAATCCTGCCCAGATCTCGGTTTATCCTCTCGGCATGGTTTACCTGTGGATGCCTGACCGGAATTAATGTATGCTCAACACTGTTGTCGTGCATCCATAAATTCCATTGTCGGGACGTAAAAGCCGATCCGAAATCTGAGAGTATTCGCCTAGGCTTCCCTATTGTCTGAAAATAATGCGACAGTTTGGCGATTGTACTCGTCGTATTTGGGCGCTTAACTGCATATAATTTTACTAATTTCGAGAATACGTCTACAACCACTAAAATGTGTCTTGCACCTCCTGTGCTCCGGGGCAAAGGTCCTAAAAAATCGACAGCAACAATCTCTCCCGGCTGTTGTGTTAAAATGGGTTTAGTCCTTGCTTGCAAATATCGATTTGTTACTTTTGCAAACTGGCAGATCCGACATTTCCGAATGACATCTATGACTTGTTTATGTATATTTTTAATGTAAACATGTTTGTTTATCATTTTGACAATTTTATTTCTACCTAAATGTGCATATTGTTTGTGTACATGCTCTATAAATGGAACGATATTTTGCTTTGGCATCACAACCTTCGTTCTATTGTTTACAATTTTACATAATATATTGTTACATATTTTATAATAATTGAACTGATTTATGTGATTTATTATATGAGAAAGTTCAGGTTCTTGCTCCTGGACTTGTCTCATTTCTTTAAACATCTTTTGTATTATTGTAGGGCATTCTACTTTAATTTGTCCTATTTTAACTACATTTAATCCCTTTTGCCCGCTATTATTTCCTGTATTACTTTGATACATCCGACTTATGGTGTCGCAAGGAACGTTTTCTTTACCTGGACAGTGTCTCATTTTTGGCTGATATTCCTGTATCGCGAGAATCCACCTAGTTATGCGTGCATTGGTATAGTTGCATGAATAGAGAAACTTTAGTGCTTTGTTGTCTGTAATGATAGTTAATGGGGCCCCTACTATCAATGGCCGAAACTTCTTTAGGCCATGCACTATTGCCAAAAGCTCCTTTTCGCACACTGTATACCCTAATTCCGCGTGTTTCAGTGTTCTCGATACAAATCCAATTACTTGTAACCTGCCCTGTTGGTCTTCCTGGTACAGCTGACTTGCTATAGCGTTATCGCTCGCATCAGTTTGTAAAAACGTTCCCCGACCTTCCACCGGATGTGTCAAAGTAACTGCTTCCACAAAGAGGTTTTTTACTTTCCTAAATGCATCTTGCATTTCTATATCCCAAACCCAGGGTTGTCCCTTTCTTAATAGCTTCAACAGGGGTGAAGTTTCTCGGGCGTATTGACTTGTGAATCGCGAATAATAATTCACAAATCCTAAGAATGATTGTAACTGTTTTTTATTCTTAGGACTAGGAAAATCGCGAATCGCTTGGAGCTTATCTGGGTCAGTTTTTACCCCTTTCTGGTCAAAAATGTACCCTAAAAACTTCACTTCCTGTTGGCAGAACAATGTCTTATTGGGATTTATTGTTAAATTTCCCTCCCTGAATTTGGAAAATATTATACGCAAGTGCTCGAGGTGTTCTTCAAATGTCTCCGATAGACATAACAAGTCGTCAACATAAGCTAATATGTTGTCGCTTAACTCCACGCCAAGTGTTAAATCGACTGTTCTTACTAGGGCCGCTAGAGAATTCTGTAACCCGAATGGAACGACCTTAAAATTGTACACCTTATTGTCGAATAAAAAGCCGGTATATTTCTTGGAATCGTGTGTCAATGGCACTTGCCAAAAACTTGATGTCATATCAATTTTTGTAATGTACCGTTTATTCCTTCCTTTTCTTAGGATGTCGTCTATACTAGGTGCACTCTCATAATCGGGTACAGTTATCTCGTTTAACTTCCTAGCGTCTAAACAAAGTCGAACTGTATTGTCTGATTTTATGACAACAACCATAGGATTAACATACGGCGTCCTTGACCTCTCAATTATGTCATATCGGAGCATTTTGTCGATTTCTTCCTGAACCTGTTTGCGGAAGTTCATTGGAATAGGATAGTTCCTGTTCACAAAAGTTGTGCCTTCCTTAATTTTGAGCGCATGTTGATATTTATTGGATCTACCTGGTTTTTCATTAAACACGTCTGAATAATTGTTTATCAATTCTTGTAACTTCGACATTTCTTGTTTGTTTAATATGCAATGATTATTTGTATTTTCCAATTTAATCGTATTTATTTTTAGATATGTTTTACGCGTTCTGGTTTTCTTTCGGCGTTTTGTGTTACGCCATTGTGCGTAATTCCTGTATTTTATTTTTGTTTTCGATTTATTTTTACTTGGTTTATTTTGATAATTTTTATACTGGTGAGATTTACTTTTAAATTTATTTTTAGCAAACAATTTGGACTTCGTTTTCAAGCAAGATTGGTTAGAATTACAGTGCTTTGGAATTCTTGTTAAGTCTAACGGATTTGTTTCCCGACAATTAGGTCTTTCCCTAACTTGTTGGAATTTTATTTGTTTCGGCTTGTAGCCATTTTTATTTAATTCGTTGAATCCTCCCTCGTCATTATTTAATTTGTTTGTTGTAGGCTTGGTTAACCCATTTTTTGCTTTGTTTAATCCCGTTAGCTTACTTGATTCCGTTCTTTCACAGTTTAATAATTCACTCTTCCTCGAATTTTCGCACAATTTGTTATTTAAATTTTTGGTAACCTCGTTCTTAACCTTATTCGTTGACAATTGTTTTGATTTTATTTTTTGTTCCCCGCTTGTATCGGTGGAACATTTTACATTTTTAGTTATATTTTTGTTTATTATTTTATTAATTTTATTACATCCTATCTCTTGTTTTATATTATTTTTATTATTATTCGATACAAGAAACTCCTGGTGCAGCAGATATCCATCAATTTCATACGTCATGAACGATCTCTCCATGTTTATCCGGGCTTTTAACGCACACAAAGTATTTGCTCCCAAGATGAGGTCAACCCGTAGATTGTCCACAATCAAGAAAACAAATTCCTTTGTGTGTCCGTTTAATGTTAGAGGTAGCATCGTTTGTAATTTGACTCGTTTACAGGTTGACCCTAATGCTGTGACTATCGCTACGTTAGCTATAGGTAGCTCATAGAATAAATTCCCGCTTTGTTTTAGGGCTATGTATTTTTCTGTTTTAATCACAGACATTTGGGCACCTGTATCAACTTGTGCAATAAACTTATGGTCTTTAATTTCGCACTCTATCACTGGACACTGGTCTATATTCTCCAGTTTTACAACCGAGTCAATTCTTTCCTCTAACAAATCGTCCCTAATAGACATGGAAAAACCGCCTAGCCTGATCTTATTATGATGGTAAACCGGCTTTTCCTTCGGTCTCTCGCTCTGAATTATTTTTGGTTTCTTATTGCTTCGGATCTCTAACCTGGTTAACTTATCTCCCTGATTGTTGCCAGAGATCCCCATATTTAGTTTTTTGGCTTGTGGTCGCTTGGTCCGGGGATAGGCGATTTAGGATGAGGGTTTTTAGGATACTTGGTCTCTTGGTATTTTGCGGTATCACCATGGGACCTTGGGTTAGGGTTAGGTTGTTGGTTTGGAGCAACCTGCCTCTGTTGACTTCTTTGAGCGTTCCCATTACCATTGCCGTTGTCAGTAACGCTGTCTAGCTGTTGTAGGAAAACTATCGCTTGTTTGATGTTACTTGTGGGGTTTCCCACACTAGCCAGCTGAACGTTACTCCCAAAGTGTTTCATTAACATGAAAATTAGATGGTTCTCTGGGATTATCGGGTCTAAGTTTTTCGCCCTGTTTACCATCATAATAAAATACTCTGCCATAGAGTATGGTCCATTATTATGGTAGCGCCCTTGATTTATCTGTCTGCGTACCCTATCCTGCTGGCGATAACTCCAGAAATGCTCCGTGAATTCTTGCCTGAATTCAGAATAAGTTTCTGTATTGTTCTTTATTGCTTTCCACCATGCATCCGCTGCCCCTTTCAAATATCGTTCTACAATTCTTAATTTTGCAGTCTCGTCTATAGTATTGTCTATTTCAGAAAATAGATCTTCTATTTCCCCTAGGAATGTCATTGGATCTTCCTTGTCATTCCCCCAGAACTCAATCCTACGGTACGTAGCCTCCCCGTTCCTGTCTATTACCCTTGGTAAGCAAACTTGTGTTACTATCCCCGCTCCAGCGGTTTGCTTTACCTTTGCGACTTGTTGCTTTACCGATTTAATGTCCTCTTGGATATCCTGTACTTTCTCGTTTAATTTAGCCGTTTTTGTTTCCGTTTTAGTTTTTAATCTCTCTATTTCCGTTTCATGTTCGCTTAACTTTTCATATATATGACTTGTCTTAGCCTCATTTTCTTTTTGGTAGTCATCGAACTTTCCCTGGAAAGCCTCCCATAAATGTCGTCTTTCCACTTTCTCTTCCTCCCTCCATTGTTTTTCTCTGTCCTCTCTCTCCTTCTCCTTTTGTTTTTCTCTGTCTTCTCTCTCCTTCTCCTTTTGTTTTTCTCTGTCTTCTCTCTCCTTCTCTCTCTGTTTTGCTTCCTCCCACTCTTTCTCTCTCAATTGTTTCTCCTCCTCTCTCCATTGTTTTTCTTTGTCTTCTCTCTCCTTCGCTCTTTGTTCTGCTTCCTCTCTCAATCGTTTCTCTTCCGCCCTCTCTTTTTCTCTCAATTGTTTCTCCTCCTCTCTCAATCGCTTCTCTTTTTCATCTCTCTCTTTCTCTCTTTGTCTTGCTTCCGCCTTCTCTTTCTCTCGCTCTTCTTTGTCTTTTTCCTCCTTTGCCTTGAAATAGGCCATCAATTTATCTATCTCGGGTTTTGACATTTTGATTTACTATTTAATATTCAATTATTTATTTATTTCCTTATTCCTTTCTTTTCGATTTGGTTTAGGCCAGATGGTTCCTACCCGCTCTTTCGACTAAATCCTATACAAATTTATTTATTTATTTATTTTATTAGTACGCTCTTGGATTTGTTCAATTTATATTATTATTTAAAAATTTAATTACATTATTCAAAACATTTTGACTTCATTTATTTAAACTATCTCGATTCATTTCTATTATTTAATTATTCAATTTTGATATAGGGAACCTGTTCAAAGTCCCTACCGTCCGGGCGCCAATTCTGCAACGCCCCACGTTCTGGGCGCCAATTCTGCAACGTCCCCCCACCTCACCTAACCTCTACGGTCCTCTCACCGCAACCCCACGCGGTCGTTTTGTTGTGTTGTTTAAATCCTTTCTTGCAGAATACTAAAACTTTAATTGTTTACAAGAAAACATATTTATAAACAACCACAAAACTGCCTGTCACCCTGTTGGTAAAACCGTGCTAAACTCCCAGAGTTAAGTGTATGTTTCCTGCTCGTAGGGCCAAACCCACAACAAGCCTATTCCCGCTGACTACTATTTAAAGTACATATAAACCCTCCTAAATAAGTTTATCAATTGTGTATGGTCTAAGTATAGTCACACATGTCAAATTAATAGTCAGCTGGAAAGAAACACATTTAGAATAATACACATAAAAAACACAGAGTCTTACCACCTGATGATGATCTGCAGAAACAGCAAGGGAACGTGCAAAATATGATTGTGTTTAAAAATACCTATTTTAAAAGGCTCCTGTGTCCTCTTAAACACAATCTGCCAGTAGATAAATCTCTGGACTTTTATTACAAAAAACCAACTAATCTTTAGACTAGCTCATGAAATTAGTAGAGAGAAACTCTTTAAAACATTAGGCTTTATCTATTGCCATTTAATGAAATTTAATTAAATTTGTTTACTGATTTGATAATCATTTTTATATTAGTTGGAAAAAGCTAAACAGTTTTTATTGGTTATTTGACACAGGATGGAATGCAAATAATCTTGATTTTTATGACATATTTAACTCTATTTATTGAAATAAAAAGAAAATTTATCCTTCAAAGTATTACATAATTATATTAGCAAAACAATTCACTGAGTTACTTCTTGTTTCTTATGCTTTAAAAAATTATACTTTGCATATAGATTTATTACATTTACATTAACATAAAATCATTTTCAAAATTACACATAATAATATTTTATCTCCTATATGGAATTGGTAAATTCATAACTTATGACCTTTAATTTTTAAATTTATAATATTCGAAAATTTCTCATTTTCTTTAAATAAACGGCTTATGGCCAAAAACCTTTTGTAATTTTAATATTCATTATTTTAAATATTCTGAGCACATAAATTCATTTACTTAGCATACAATTTATTTAAATTTTATAAAGAGTGAAGTCATTGTTTTAAGCTTGCAAATTTATTTGAATTTAATAAAATTAACTAACTAAATTTGACGTGACTGATTTCGAATAAAGAAAATGACTTGCCAAAGATGTTCTTGCCGGTCCTTGGGGTCCCTCGTCTGGATTCCCTGGTCCTTGGACACCGGAAGTCGCCATCCCTGGTTCGTCGGTGGTGGTTTCCCTCTATTCGAGCGTCCTTGAGGCTGAGTCTGGAGCCTTCATCCTTGGTAGTCCTGGATGTCGAAAGCGCTGAGGTTATTGTCCATCTGGCCTGCTGACGGTCTCTACTCGCGGTCCAGCATAGCGTCCCGCGGCACCTCGTGTTAGAAAATTTTTACAGACTGTCTCTAAAGGCTTAGAGACCAAGTATATATAGCGGTGAATTCAACCTACCGCACCCCGCCTGCAAGTTTGCTATCGCTCGATTTATTCCTTGTACAGGCAAGTCGGGCAACGAATCTGTTTTAGCTTGCATAGTTTGATAATTAATTTTAGAACACTGGAAAATGTCTATTTTATTTAAACGGCTGTAACTTTTTTGTTTCTTAAGTTTTTTGAATTCTGTTTTCTTTAATGTTCATTCTAGGTTATTGTGGTTCTTTTGAAATGTCGATGAAAGTTCTACGTGGTTTGGTTCGAAAAATAGCTTTTTTAGGCACTTAGAATTTTTTCGCTTCACTCTCGATGTTCAAATTTAGTTAGTTATTACAATTTTATTTTATAACATTCTTTAATGTGGCTTAATTATTCTATTTACTGTTTTATTTAATTTTTCCCTCTTTAATAATTGTATAATTCCCTACTTGATTATTTTAAAAACAGCTTTATTTCTAAAAAACAGGAAATTACTTATTTCCCACTTGCGACGGTCCTTCACCCCGTTGCAACACACACACACACACACACACACACAAACACACACACACACACACACACACACACACACACACACACGTCTCATGGACGCACGCGCACACCCAAAAGCGTGCGCGTGCAAGCAAATTGAACCCTAACAACTCTGTATTCAAACCAAGAATCTTAAAATCAAGAAATGAAGAGTTCTTTCCTTATGAAATAATGGTTGAAGTGCAATTTATGAAGGATAATTTTTGTAGCAGCCGATCAGATTGATGTAAACATAATTTGTTAATCATTATATTATAGTTGGTTTTAATAGTCATTATTAATTGATTACCAAGAAATCATCTAATAAGAGTATTGCAGCATGTAGCTTGTACTAAAATGTGCCTTTCCTTTGAAAATTTAATAAAACAATATTAGTCGCAATAATAGTTGTGCAACCTCAGTTACAACATAAAGGGGAAGGGGGTGGCAAAGTAAATATACCCCTACGACGGTCACACTATATCAAGTGCAGGCTATATAGTCAAATGATGTTTCGCCATAAGAGTATTTTTTTTGCAGTGTAATAGATTTATTTTTAATATTTAAATTGAATTTAATATTTAATAATTAATATTGTATATGTTAATAATAAACAATTGAAACAATGCTACTGAGTGTATAAAAATACGAGATACAGTCGTCTACAGTATTTATTTAGCAAGGTACGCTTAAACGTTAGCGACAGATAATTTTGCAAATTCAATGCTTTATTTAACTTCTTTTTTTATTTTTGAAGGAAAAGATCTCTAAGAATGATGTGGAATGAAACAAAATACTCATAATTTTGTGTTTGAGTAGTTGAAGAAAATTATTTGTTCCTATCCATGAGTTTAGCAAAGGAGATTCTGCCCTTGCAAGGGTTGGGCTTTATCCTTCTCTACCGTTGGGAAGTACCTATCCCTGAAGCAGACCCTATAGGATGTCCTGTTCGAAGATTTTAAGGTTATAAATAAATAAATAACAGCACACAACTCAGTTGTAGTTGCTGCAGTTGTAAATTTGTAGTAGTGTCAGTGATGATGATAATATAAGTCAATGAAACGGGTAGGACAATAATTTATATTGTTTTATGAACTCATTTGCAGTTATTTATTAATTTAGAATAAAATTAGAAATGAATGGTCTCGAAATGAACACGAAATTTCCATTTTTTATGTAAAAATAGTTCTTGCAAAATGACAGAACGTTTGCAGGAACGGTAGTATAATTCCCTTATTCTGAGTCGACAATGAAGTGACAGAACGTTTTCACGATTGGTAGTACAATACTCTTAGTCGGAGTCGTCAACGAAATTAAACCATAATATTTTTTGCTGTATTATTTTTATTAAAATTAGTGTAGCTCCTATAAAAAACCGATCGAATTGTTCTTTAAAATGACAGAACGTTTGCAGGAACGGTAGTATAAATCCCTTCTGACTCAAAGAACTGACAGAACGTTTGCAGGAACGGTAGTATAAATCCCTTCTGACTCAAAGAACTGACAGAATGTTTGCAGGAACGGTAGTATAAATCCCTTCTGACTCAAAGAACTGACAGAACGTTTGCAGGAACGGAAGTATAAATCCCTTTTGACTCAAAGAACTGACAGAACGTTTGCAGGAACGGTAGTATAAATCCCTTTTGACTCAAAGAACTGACAGAACGTTTGCAGGAACGGTAGTATAAATCCCTTCTGACTCGAAGAACTGACAGAACGTTTGCAGGAACGGAAGTATAAATCCCTTTCTGAGTCAACGAACTGACAAAACATTTGCAGGAACGGTAGTAAAATTCCCTTACTCGAGTCGTCAACGAACTGATGGAACGTTTGCAGGAACGGTAGTATAAATCCCTTTTGACTCAACGAACTGACAGAACGTTTGCAGGAACGGTATTATAAATCCCTTTGTGAGTCAACGAACTGACAGAACGTTTGCAGGAACGGTAGTATAAATCCCTTTCTGAGTCAACGAACTGACAAAACGTTTGCAGAAACGGTAGTAAAATTCCCTTACTCTGAGTCGTCAACGTACTGACAGAACGTTTGCAGGAACGGTAGTATAAATCCCTTTTGACTCAAAGAACTAACAGAACGTTTGCAGGAACGGTAGTATAAATCCCTTTTGACTCAAAGAACTGACAGAACGTTTGCAGGAACGGTAGTATAAATCCCTTTCTGAGTCAACGAACTGACAAAACATTTGCAGGAACGGTAGTAAAATTCCCTTACTCGAGTCGTCAACGAACTGATGGAACGTTTGCAGGAACGGTAGTATAAATCCCTTTTGACTCAACGAACTGACAGAACGTTTGCAGGAACGGTATTATAAATCCCTTTGTGAGTCAACGAACTGACAAAACGTTTGCAGAAGCGGTAGTAAAATTCCCTTACTCTGAGTCGTCAACGTACTGACAGAACGTTTGCAGGAACGGTAGTATAAATCCCTTTTGACTCAAAGAACTAACAGAACGTTTGCAGGAACGGTAGTATAAATCCCTTTTGACTCAAAGAACTGACAGAACGTTTGCAGGAACGGTAGTATAAATCCCTTTGTGAGTCTGACAGAACGTTTGCAGAAACGGTAGTATAAATCCCTTCTAACTCAAAGAACTGATAGAACGTTTACAGAAACGGTAAAAAAATTCCCTTACTCTGAGTCGTCAACGTACTGACAGAACGTTTGCAGAAACGGTAGTAAAATTCCCTTACTCTGAGTCGTCAACGTACTGACAGAACGTTTGCAGGAACGGGAATAAAATTCCCTTACTCTGAGTCGTCAAAGTACTGACAGAACGTTTGCAGGAACGGTAGTAAAATTCCCTTACTCTGAGTCGTCAACGTACTGACAGAACGTTTACAGAAACGGTAAAAAAATTCCCTTACTCTGAGTCGTCAACGAAATGACAGAACGTTTGCAGGAACGGTAATATAAATCCCTTCTGACTCAAAGAACTGGCAGAACGTTTGCAGGAACGGTAGTATAAATCCGTTTCTGAGTCATTGAACTGACAGAACGTTTGCAGGAACGATAGTAAAATTCCCTTACTCTGAGTCGTCAACGTACTGACAGAACGTTTGCAGGAACGGTAGTAAAATTCCCTTACTCTGAGTCGTCAACGTACTGACAGAACGTTTGCAGGAACGGGAATAAAATTCCCTTACTCGGAGTCGTCAACGTACTGACAGAACGTTTGCAGGAACGGTAGTAAAATTCCCTTACTCTGAGTCGTCAACGTACTGACAGAACGTTTGCAGGATCGGTAGTAAAATTCCTTTACTCTGAGTCGTCAACGTACTGACAGAACGTTTGCAGGAACGGTAGTAAAATTCCCTTACTCTGAGTCGTCAACGAACTGACAGAACGTTTGCAGGAACGATAGTAAAATTCCCTTACTCTGAGTCGTCAACGTACTGACAGAACGTTTGCAGGAACGGTAGTAAGATTCCCTTACTCTGAGTCGTCAACGTACTGACAGAACGTTTGCAGGAACGGTAGTAAAATTCCCTTGCTCTGAGTCGTCAACGAACTGATGGAACGCTTGCAGGAACGGTAGTATAAATCCCTTTCTGAGTCATTGAACTGACAGAACGTTTGCAGGAACGATAGTAAAATTCCCTTACTCTGAGTCGTCAACGTACTGACAGAACGTTAGCAGGAACGATAGTAAGATTCCGTTCCTCTGAGTCGTCAACGAAATGACACTATAATTAATTTTTTGCGGTGTTATTTTATTAAAATGAGTGTAGTTCCTGTGAAAACCCGTTTAAATTGTTCTTTATATTTCGCTGTTACTTCTCGCTATTAAACTTGTTGCAACACGATAGCATTAGGCGGGCCGAGATTGAAACTTTCGCCTCTGGGAACCCAATCAGCGCAGTCTAATTTATTTTTAAAAGAAATTTTAATAAAGACAACTTTGTTTATTGAAGTTTTTTTAGTGAACCTTCTTTCGTTATTAAAAGTTTTGTTTTTAATTATCACCACCCCTAATGACGGCAAGACTGATACTCCACCCCTTGTGTTTCGTTGGAAATTAAAACTTTCTGAGCGGCCGTTTATGTCTCGAGTCTGAAATGTTTCAAGTTTACTTTGTAGCAATTATAAAATAGTTGTAAGACGGCATATTTTGTTTATTAGTAACATCTGACGCTCTGTGTGTTGTAATGAATATCTATGTCTTTATTGTGTTTTATTTATGTCTTTATAGGTTAATCTTTATAGTTCATTAATATGTTTTAGTTTTCATAGTAACTTTGAAAGTTGGTAATGGCGATTGTTAGGTTAGGTTAGACTAGATGGTTCAAACGCCGACTGAAATATAAAAATTACTAGTCCTTCAAAAAGTGCTATTTAGAGTAAACTTAATTAATTGACGAATAAGCGAACACTTGGTGTACTTGGAATTTATAAAAATTTATATGATACAACATTGTTTTATACAAATTTTAAAAGAAAATGTTTGTCCGTTGAGAATCATACTTTTCATTAAAAACGTTAGGTTTCTTATTTTTTGACTAAAAGTCTATCGAAAATGTAAGTGGAAATTAGTTTTTTCCCACTTTTTAGTAAAACCTGAGGTAGGGTTTCAAGGACCTGGCGTGTAATAGAGTGCTCAAGGCTATTCTACCTTTGTAGAGCTCCCTCCGCTCGTGGTTAGAGTACTTGGTCAGGCTCATCAACACAAGTCTACTCTCATTTATTGCTGCATATTATTTCAGTTTCAAATACTACACTAAAAAAAGGAACAATGTTGATAGCGGCAGCAAGATACACTGTACAGAGCTAGAGGGTAATAGAGCCAGATGTTGTTACAGTTAGAGGATGATAGAGCTAAAGGGTGATAGAGCCAGAGTATGATAGAGCTAGAGGATGATAGAGTTAGAGTTAGCTGTATCATCATACAGCTAGAGGATGATAGAGCTAAAGGGTGATAGAGCTAGAGTATTATAGGGCTAGAGGGTGACAAAGCCAGAGGATGATGCAGCCAGAGGATGATGCAGCTAGAGGATGATACAGTTAGAGAATGATAGAGCTAGAGTATGATAGAGCTAGAGGGTGACAGAGCCAGAGGATGATACAGCTAGAGGATGATAGAGCTAAAGGATGATAGGGTTAGAGAATGATAGAGCTAGAGGATGTTACAGCTAGAGGATGATAGAGCTAGAGGATGATAGAGGTAGAGGATGTTAGATCGTGGAGTCGATAGAGCTAGTGTATGATGGACCATAGAGCTTTATATATCTAGAGGATGATAGCGTTAGAGAATGTTAGAGATAGAAGATGATGGAGCTAGAGGTTTATAGAGGTAGCGAAGGATAGAGCTAAAGGATGGTAGAGCTAGAGAATGTTAGAGCTAGATGATGATAGAGGTAGAGGATCATGGACCATAGAGCTTTATAGAGTTAGAGGATGATAGAGCTAGAGGCTGGTAGAGCTAGAGGATGATAGAGATAGAGGATGGTAGAGCTAGAGGTCGATTGAGATAGAGAATACGAGAGCTAAAGGATGATAGAGTCAGAGGGTGATAGAGAAAGATGATGTTACAGATGAAAGTTAGAAGATGATGGAGCTAGATGATGATGAAGCTAGGGGATGATAAAGGTAGAAGTTGATGGAGCTAGAGCTTTATAGAGTTGAAGAATAATAGAGCTAGTGGATGATATAGCTAGTGGATGATAGAGCTAGAGGATGATGGAACCTAGAGCTTTAGGATGTTAGAGCTAGAGAATGATAGAGCTAGAAGAGAAGGATCCTAGAGCTCTATAGAGATAGAGGATGTTAGAGCTAGAGGACGATAGAGCTAGAGGATGGTAGAGCTAGAGTAGTTACAGGATGATAGAGCTAGAATGTGATGGATCCTAGAGCTTAATAGAGCTAGAGGATGGTAGAGTTAGAGATTAATAGTTTTAAAGGATGATGGATCCTAGAGCTTTATAGAGCTACAGAAGGGTAGAGATAGAGGATGGTAGAGCTAGAGGATAATAGAGCTACATGATGATGGAACCTAGAGCTTTATAGAGCTACAGGGATATGAGAGCTAGAGGATGATAGAGCTAGAGGATAGTAGAGTTAGATGACGTTACTGCTAGAGGTTGGTAGGGCTAGACCGTTTTAGAGCTAGAATACGTTACAACTAGAGGATGATGAAGCTATAGGATGTAGTGCTAGAGGATGATAGAGCTAGAGGTTCTTGGAGCTAGAGGTTCTTAGAGCTAGAGTACGGCAGAACTAGAGAATGATAGAGCTAGGAGGATAAAGCTAGAGCTGGTAGCTGGATTTATTAGGATCTGCCGGTTTCTTTACCAGAGAGGATTAATATTTTGTTTGTTTTCCTTTTTAACACTACTCTATACCGGGATTTGCTTAGACCGGTTGTAATTACTCTACAATATTTAGTCTGCCACTGGTAAATTTACCTCTAATAGTTAGGACTCGGAACAAAGTAACATTTTTAGCCTGTCCTTAATCAGGTTGGTGACGTACTAAGTTATAGTATTGCTGTTTCTCAATCAACGAGTTACCGCTAAGGACTCTATTACTGTGCGGTTTTTATCCGCGCTACACTCCAGAGGCATTGTTGTCAACGGTAGACTCAATGTAAATGCACTTGTAATAAATCATGTAATTGAACAGTTTACAAAGCGTAATGGCTGGTTACATAGCAAGTTGTGCGACTATTTTGTATAACCGTAGACAAGATCACGTGGACAGACAGTTCTACCTCAGCAGCTCTCTCCGACCTATAGAGGGGCGATACGTATTGAGTTTATCAAATATTCTATTATAGTTTACTAGCAGAGTAACCGTCTTTCGTACGGGGTTGACGAATATTTGTATTGATTTAATTTGCATTTGTATTTGGGGTGAATTTAATTTACTGATATTAAATCCCAATAAATATATCAAACTATACTTTATAAACCTACCAAGGCCAGTAGGGCGGTGAACTGACGGAATTACTAACTAAAAATAGGCCTATGTATTAACCAGGGACCCTTAGAATGTTCTTGTAAAATTTCAGGTATTTATTATCCGTTCCCAAGTGTTCAATAGGGGAAAAACTATACCTGGCGACGCAGAAAATATCATCAGGGATACGAAAAAATAATGAAAAATCTCTCTCAGGAAAATAAATAAAATTTTTCTCAAACTAAGTTGGGTAAAAAATTTATTGCGGAGTAATAAGAAGTACTACGTCCGCCTATCAACTCGCGCGCTGTACTACGTAATAGTACTTATATTTAGATATAGGCCTATCTATAAAGTATCCAGTTACGACAGATTTGTTTGTAATTTTATACATTACTATTTACCTATATTAAAACATACCTGCAAAGTGTCCAGTCAGGATATTTGGTTGTAATTGTATACAACATTACCTAATTAAACGTCTACTTTCGCGGAGTAATACTTCGTCACGTGTATTCTATTCTAGCTTTACATGTGTACATTTGGTTAAACGTAAAAAATTACAACCAAATCCATCCTGACTGGATACTTCATAGGTATATAAAATTAACTTCCGTTGCAATAACAAACAATACCTGTCAATATAGCTTTAGGACATGATTTGATTCATTTTATATGCATTGTATTAGGGGTGGGCAATGTGCACTTTTACCAGCACTATTAGCACCACGTTTAGGGTGAACTGCATTTTTCCAAAACTATAAACTTTTGTGGCGTGACCAAGAACTGTCATAGTTTTTTCGTATCTCTGATAACTTTATTCGTTGCCCGGTAGCCTATAGTTTATTTCCCTAAAATCGAACACGTGTAAAATCAATGGGTGAAATAGTTTTTCCGTGAATAAGTAATACATACACAGACAGACATTATTATATTTTTATATAGTATAGATTAGTTCCCAATAAATATATTAAACTATAATTCACTGATTATTGTCTTGAAAACCAAAGGAAGAAAACGTTCTGCTTGTAACATAACATTTGTAAAGTAAACTAACCTAGAAAGATGAATAATTATCAATTCGTATCAGCTGTTAAGGTGTTTTTAAAAGTGACCGTTACAGGGGATTATCAGCTGATTTAATCAAGTTAGGTATTAAATTGAGTATTGAAAATTTAGAGTTAAGGGGGTTTACAAAGGCCGTGGGACGATACCCTGACGGAGTTTCTAAATAAAAATATTCCTACGTGTTAACCAGGGACCCTAAGAATGTCCATGTAAAATTTCAGCTCAAACGGAAAAGTAATTTTTACATGATTGAGTAACACACACACACACACACTCTCTCTCTCTCTCTCTCTCTCTCTCTCTCACACACACACACACACAGACAGACACCATTAAATTTGTGTATAGTAGTATAGATAAAAGGTTGTCTATACCGTCGTAACATTTGTATATTACTGTAATTAAAAATTAAGATGAACAAACTATATTTTTAAGGAAACATCACACAATGGATTTATGATTTTAAAGTTCGTTTTAAAGCATACGCCTCAAATAAAACTATTGAGGAGATAAAAACTGAAAAATTGGAGCCCATGCTCGCCACAGAAAGGGCTATTCAGACATATAAATGTGCGGTCTAATGTCGTGCATGCAAATTGGGAGAGTACGCGCGCCAATAGGATTCTGTAGCCGCGTTTAATTAATTTTCTCCGCGTCTCTATTAAAGATGTGACTCCACATGAATCCATTCCTAACTGTTATTTTATGCAAAAGATACACTTTCCTGTGATAACTCTTTGTAAAGGCGGTCGGTATTGTTCTTGAGGTTTTGGTCGCCTTTGTACAGTGTGTAACGTGAGGACAGTATGTAGACTGCATATACAATAGCGTCATGCCGTTAATTTAGCTTGCGTTAATGTAGCAGCAGAAACATGTATCATTCGGCATTCGAGTTATCTCACCTGCAACGTATGATTTCAAACAACAGCGGTTTTCCCTTTATTTAGAGGTTATGCTCAAATAACTAGACTTATGATGCACACACGCGCGCTCGCGTTCGCGGGCGCAGACCTCCACATCTCCATTGTGCATAGGACTATAGGATACTCTATTTTTAAAAGTATCAAATGATATGATATCATGTAAAAATAACCAAAGATTTATTAGCCTTATCAAGGCATCAGAAATGATACATCACACCCTCCTTAATGGAATGTTTAAAATTGAATTTCCATATGTTAATAAATTATTAGCTAGGCCAAACCAATAAGAAATTAATAATTAATACACAAAAACCTCTTAACCATAAACTTTTTTTATTTTACCCTTATGTACATTTCAGTTACCAAGTCCATCCTCAGAAGCATAACATACAAAGACTGTCTTTGTGGATGGTATTCATTATTAAATTCAACCACAGTATATTCCTAATAAATAGTAATAAGAAATTACACACACACACACACACACACACACACACACACACACACACACCCACACACACACACACACACACACACACACACACACACACACACACACACACACACACACACACACAGACACACACTCACACACACTCACACACACTCTCTCACACACACACACACACACACACACACACACACACAACACAAAGAAACACACACACTCAACACACACACACACACACACACACACACACACACACACACACACACACACACAAACACACACACACACGCGCGCGCGCTTTCTTGCGCGCACACGTACACATAGAGAGAACGTTAAGCTACATATTTACAACACCAAACTTAGCAGACAGGCTTTCACTCATTTCACCAACATTAATAATATTTCAACTTTAGAGTGTTAAGTATTTAAGTGTAACTAGGTTTTCAAACAGTGTACGATATATTATAGTTGGTTTTCTATCCTCATGACAGTTTTATTGTCCAATTAATACCCACACAGAGTTCCGCATACGTTTATAATGTAGTGTTTTTTATATTTCGGGTCTTACTTAACTAGGATTTACTTCTACGGATGGATGTATTCCAAAATAGAAACACAACAGCTTCAATGCATATAAAATACATTGATTTGAAGCATGACTATTAATCATTCAACAAACATCATATCATCTAAAGGGAACGTACATGTGCATGTGTTTCAATAAAACAAAATGTATACATTTCTGATACAATTTATTTCTCTCGCAGCGCAAAACTACTTAAGAAACAATACAAAGTTTTTGTTTAATTTGTTTATGTAAACAATAAAGTATTGGAACAACGTAATATAAGTACGGGGAGTTTGTTTGAATACGTAATTGTATCAGTTTTGTAATTCCGAAGGAAACATTGGAGAAACTTCGAATTGAAAACGGAAAATACACATTATGCAGACAGGAAGTGGAGAGTGGAATTATACAGCATGTGCTGGTAGTCTACTCTCGGAATTACCCTGTTCCCGATAAACTGATGTGAAACACGGCGATCTTACGGAATTACACTTACCCAAGGGCCTATATAAACGTGACGCAATTCCTGCGAGGGTGGTCATATATGTTTTAAATTACGTTTTTGTGTTACGTAATCGCTCTTACATTCTTCGAATTATTTACCCAGCTCGTTAAAAATTTGTTCATTTTTATGTAAATTTCGTTTTTCATTTTTAAATTATAAATTAACACTAACATAGAGTCGTACTGTTCTAAGCGTTTTGTTTTCTATATTCAGTAATTTAAATTTTTATTCAACTTCTTTCGGAACAACATCGTGGCGACAAGCTTACAATATATTTAAGTTAATGATTCTACTATTCGAAAAGAGGCTTTTTAAGGAATAATCTTGAAGGGGTGTAAGTTTTAAACAAAACGTGGTTAGGCAAGTAATAGACTTTTCTAGGAAATAATCTTGAAGGGGTGTAAGTTTTAAACAAAACGTGATTAGGCGAGTAATAGACTTTTCTACGAAATAATCTTGAAGCGGTGTAAGTTTTAAACAAAACGTGGTTAGGCAAGTAATAGACTTTTCTAGGAAATAATCTTGAAGCGGTGTAAGTTTTAAACAAAACGTGGTTAGGCGAGTAATAGACTTTTCTAGGAAATAATCTTGAAGGGGTGTAAGTTTTAAACAAAACGTGATTAGGCGAGTAATAGACTTTTCTACGAAATAATCTTGAAGCGGTGTAAGGTTTAAAAAAAACGTGGTTAGGCAAGTAAAAGACTTTTCTAGGAAATAATCTTGAAGCGGTGTAAGTTTTAAACAAAACGTGGTTAGGCGAGTAATAGACTTTTCTAGGAAATAATCTTGAAGGGGTGTAAGTTTTAAACAAAACGTGGTTAGGCGAGTAATAGACTTTTCTAGGAAATAATCTTGAAGGGGTGTAAGTTTTAAACAAAATGTGATTAGGCGAGTAATAGACTTTTCTACGAAATAATCTTGAAGCGGTGTAAGGTTTAAAAAAAACGTGGTTAGGCAAGTAAAAGACTTTTCTAGGAAATAATCTTGAAGCGGTGTAAGTTTTAAACAAAACGTGGTTAGGCGAGTAATAGACTTTTCTAGGAAATAATCTTGAAGGGGTGTAAGTTTTAAACAAAACGTGGTTAGGCGAGTAATAGACTTTTCTACGAAATAATCTTGAAGCGGTGTAAGTTTTAAACAAAACGTGGTTAGGCGAGTAATACACTTTTCTACGAAATAATCTTGAAGCGGTGTAAGTTTTAAACAAAACGTGGTTAGGCGAGTAATAGACTTTTCTAGGAAATAATGTTGATGCGGTGTAAGTTTTAAACAAAACGTGATTAGGCGAGTAATAGACTTTTCTACGAAATAATCTTGAAGCGGTGTAAGTTTTAAACAAAACGTGGTTAGGCGAGTAATAGACTTTTCTAGGAAATAATCTTGAAGGGGTGTAAGTTTTAAACAAAACGTGATTAGGCGAGTAATAGACTTTTCTACGAAATAATCTTGAAGCGGTGTAAGGTTTAAAAAAAACGTGGTTAGGCAAGTAAAAGACTTTTCTAGGAAATAATCTTGAAGCGGTGTAAGTTTTAAACAAAACGTGGTTAGGCAAGTAATAGACTTTTCTAGGAAATAATCTTGAAGCGGTGTAAGTTTTAAACAAAACGTGGTTAGGCAAGTAATAGACTTTTCTAGGAAATAATCTTGAAGCGGTGTAAGTTTTAAACAAAACGTGGTTAGGCAAGTAATAGACTTTTCTAGGAAATAATCTTGAAACGGTGTAAGTTTTAAACAAAACGTGGTTAGGCAAGTAATAGACTTTTCTAGGAAATATTCTTGAAGGGGTGTAAGGTTTAAACAAAACGTGGTTAGGCAAGTAATAGACTTTTCTAGGAAATAATCTTGAAGCGGTGTAAGTTTTAAACAAAACGTGGTTAGGCAAGTAATAGACTTTTCTAGGAAATAATCTTGAAGGGTGTAAGGTTTAAACAAAACGTGGTTAGGCAAGTAATAGACTTTTCTAGGAAATAATCTTGAAGGGTGTAAGTTTTAAACAAAACGTGGTTAGGCAAGTAATAGACTTTTCTAGGAAATCATCTTGAAGGGGTGTAAGTTTTAAACAAAACGTGATTAGGCAATTAATAGACTTTTGTAGGAAATAGTGTCTAATTTCTTTGTACAACTCTATTATCATTTCTTTCTATATAACACAATTCACCCATAGGACCATTACTTAATATATTAGAAACATTTATTGGACTAATTATACAATTTCCATAATTTTTATTTTAAAACACTATTTAAAAAAAAATAATTTTACCACTTTAGAACAAAACTAAGAACTTAGTATCTTAAGTCCTAAATATTTAGTAAAATAGTTGTAAAAAAGTTACTAAAAAAAAAGGTTTGCGTGCGAGTGGGTGCGTGTACGCGGGCGAGTGGTCTTCCATTACATCTTATTTGACTTCCATTATTAATACATGGCAACATTTATTGAATATAAATTAAACGACTAATTAATATGACTTATTTCTTTAACTTAATCTAAAATATAAAAAGTACCATAAACTATATTACTATATCTATAAGCTACACTTATAATCTATTTATAGATCACATAAGTAATTACTGAGTAACATAACCTATAGGTAGTGAACACATGTATGAATCTATACGCCATCGCTGAGTTTAATGCGAATGTACTGATGCTTAATCTCGTTAAAGACATTATCTCAATCCCAAATATTTCAGACATGCCGAAAAAACGTTTTCAATTAAAAAATTAATTAACATTTTTGGTGTTCAACATTCTATCAATGTTCTTTATTTTCATTATTGAATTTAAATTGAAAATATTTCAGTTTCAGACGAAAATGAGTTTGACTTTGTTTATATATGTATATATATACATATATATATATATATATATATATATATATATATATATATATATATATATATATATATTATATATATATATATATATAATATATATAATATAATATAATATAATATTAAATATGGTGATATGTTTTCTTGTAATATAGTTGATAAATTAAAATTATTTCAAAAACAAGAATACTTTTAATGAATATATTTATTCAAAGCTTTTCGCCGATAAAATAGTACCAGCATCTTCAGGATTAGATTAGATAATTATTTTCCTGAAGATGCTGGTACTATTTTATCGGCGAAAAGCTTTGAATAAATATATTCATTAAAAGTATTCTTGTTTTTGAAATATTTTAAATTTATTTATTATGTATATATATATATATATATATATATATATACATATATATATATATATATATATATATATATATATATATATATATATATATATATTTAACTATTGCAACACTGTTCTCTTGTATTCACTGTATGTACGTAAACAAGAATCTTACTTGGTATTTATGCGTTTTAACTTTCAAAGATTGATAGTATCTTCATTGTGCATCAACTCTGAGTGCATCAACGACATGAAGATACTATCGATCTTTGAAAGTTGACTCGAATAAATACTAAGTAAAATTTTTGTTTAAGTACATATAGTGAAAGTTATATATATATATATATATATATATACACATATATATATATATATATATATATATATATATATATATATATTTCTGCTAACGTCCAATTTTAGAGTAAATCATAATAGGTTATGGCAAAAGTTTGAATAAATATACGAAATAAAAATTTATTTCAAGTACAAACAATAAGTAAATAAATATAAGACACATTAAAATATAATATTTCGTAGAAAGGTATTGTGTGCAATAAATTCGTAGCTTTGTGTTTTTCGGTTTTACTGACGTCAAATACCTATACAGCGCCTTAATTTGCTGTTTGAGTCTGAAGTTCATGTATACGTATTCGACCACGTTTATTACTCCTTGCCGTGAACTGCTAATTATCTGATAGTAATTGCTAAGAAAATGCGTTTAATATGCCGCGTATATGAAAATATTAAATAGTATTTTTTTTTCAAAATTTTTAATTGAAAACTAAGTTTTTCTAAAAAGAGGTTTTAATGTTAAACCTTTTAAAAAATATAAAGTTTCACCGGATATCGAATAAAATTTCATTGGCTTTAAATCTACCTGACTCTCTTCGAGCAACGACTCGATTAACATGAATCGATACCAGTTTTTTTTCAGTTTGAGATGTATAGAAATCTGTCCACTAGACCCCCGTGATCATATGATCAAGAAAGGGGTGCTATATGTCCAAGGGTGGCCGGGAAACATGTAGAGCGTAGACAGGTTCGTTTACCTGATAAACGGTGGGGTGGCACCCGCTTCAAAGCTACGACCGGAAATGTAATACCTTTATGGGGAAAAGGAGCATCAATGAGCCTTGCAAAAAGGTTTGTGTTAATCTTTGTACCCAAATAAGCTGGAAATTAAAATAACTATCCTCAAGCCTCCCACAGTGTTTGCCGTTTGTTTAATTCAGGCATAAAATATTACTTTAGGATCTTGCCAGTTACTTGGCAGTTTGTTAGTCCTAAGATTAATTTTTAATTAAACCTATATTAAATATACTTAGAAGCGGTAAATAATTATTTTAAAACAAATTTAATTTACAACGCAGCTGTCAGTGGGCGTGACGGACAGAAGTGAACAATTCAGTCGTAACTAACGACAAATATTTGATTATTATTAGGATTAGAACAAAAATAATTTTTGTTAGAAGTTGTGCATATTATTTAATAATAATAAGCCACAGTAAATTATCCCAAATAATAAGTACTTTGATTTTAGATTAAGTTATACGTTTAATATAATCTATTTAATATAGGTAATAATACAAGTATGTAGGTAATAGAGAACCCTTATTACATGACACAAGATTTACTGAATACAAATTAAATTTAAAGAATTTATTTGAAAAGGTTCTTCAAAAGTCTCAGATTCGTCAAAGAAAGTTTCAGTTTTAAAAAATTGGTGTACAAAAATATATAATTCTTTATCAATATATTGAATGAATTGTAGTGAGATTTATTAAAATATAAACTATTATATTTATTTTAAAAATCTTGATAGAATCCTGATAAACTTTGAAATAATAACAGCTTGAGCTAATAATGTACTATAGATAAAGTATCATAACCTATGCATTAAAATATCTTATCCACAACATAACCTATAAAATAAAATCAGCTGTTGTATAAAATCATACCACTTAATTTACGCTAAATTATGAAGTACGTCCCGTGACGTGATGGATGTGATGGTTGTTCTCGTCGTAGCAAAACTTTGAAAACAGTTAAATATTATCAATCTCGGTTAATAGTTTATATTTGTCATAAAATTGCCTAACGAATATGTAAATATAAGAGTAGTACTGTTTGTATTATATGTTAAAATATAAAATACATTTTCATTACGATTTCTTTCAGTTGAATTTATTCGCGGAAGGTTGTCCATTATAAAATAATTTTCTGTATAGTTACCAAACTAATCTTAAAAACTAGTTTTTCTTTAGTCCGTTTTCCTAATTAGTGAATAAAATTTTAGATTATTAGGACAGTTGTATTAATTAAAATATAGTGGACTAAAAACTCTCTCCACAAGAGTAAATGGATTTTTTCTTGAAAAATATTCCTTTCTCCAAAAATTGTTTACTTTTAAAATACATAAATATAAAATGTTTTTTTTAAATTTTATTTACTCTAATAATTTTTTTAATTTCCTGAGGTAAAATCGTTAGTTTATACAAAAATTTATTAAAAAAAATTTGTTTAAAACGATTTCGTTTTTTTTAACAAACAATTATTTTCTGAAAAAAACTAATCATGATAATGCTTTACTACATACTACCTAGTGACTTTACTAGATTGGATTACGCTATGATTTTCGATTTTCCTTTCTATAATATATATATTTATATATATATTTATCTGATGATCCTGGTACTGTTTGCCAAGGAAAAGCTTTGACTTGTATGATTCAATAAATTATTCTTGTATTTGTGTCTTCTCTTATTGTATCTATTCATTATATATATAAAAGATACATATTATTATTTTATATATTCCCATGGCTACGGTAACATTTCAAGGAAATAAATTTAAAACCGTAATACACTATACAAAGCATCTGGTCGGCAATTAAAACTGTGTTACTTAATTGCATGTGTGACACGTATTTGAAGCTGTAACAACCCCTGCAAAGGGAGGGTTCCTTTCACAAGCGTAACAAACGACCCCCGAGGTAGTAATAATAAAGGCAGACACGGAGTAAAAATAAAAAGTTATATTCAAACAAACGTAAGATTAGAGTTTTAGGTCGGGTCGGGTTTTTAGGGCTGCAAACAGACGTCGGTAACACAACGATGCATACAATCTGAGAGGGAGGTTGTTATAGGACGATAAAATTATTCTTTACAATAAACACTGTCAGATGAACAACTCGTAATAGATATTTCTATTAGAGGGAGTATATGCGCTAAAACCGATTCATTTGTGTGCACAAATGTATACGAACTGTATTTTGAACGATGGCTATTGATGCGTCTACTTTTCCCCACTGATGGTGTTGCACTTTAAAATTTAATTCTAGAATATAATTTTCCAGTTACTATCTGACTTTGCTCAAAATTTGACAATTTATTTTCCACTCTATGGCAAATTTTAAAGGCAGTATTAAGAAGCAAGTGGTGACAGATTCGAGTTTGTGTCTGTCACTCACAGATTAGTGTGTGGGTCGGTGCCAACCCCAGATTAAACTATTTCCTCCATTAATAACACATTGCATACGTTATTTTGAAGTGGTAACTTGTTTCGGCGCGCCTAGCACTTTTTTCGTCGACTGTAAAACTGCAGAAATATGAGTCATATTTTCGTAACAAGAACTAGTTGCCTCGATTGGTTCTAGAAGTCAAAATGGCGGCTAATGCGAACAGCTGTTTCGTCTTCATTACACGTGTTTTGGAGGTTATTTTCAAAACATTACCGTATATAATTTGTTTTTATTTGAAATGTTTGATGAAATCATATGATTTAGTATGGTTACATACAACAGCTGTTTTTGTCACTAGTTTACGTTAATTTATTATGCATTAGTAGTGAGTTAAATTGTGTTTTTGGAACTTTATTAAGTTTTCGAGATTGTGTACAGGAGCTCAGAGCTTTCTCGCATCACGGACGATTAATATAACGGTCTTAACAGTACGCACAAGTTTAGTGTAAGGAAAGAAACAAACTATTTTACTGTAAAAAGCGTGTTATCCAAGGTGAAAATATTTCAAATAGATAAAGGAACCGAAATAAATAACCAGTTGTTATATTGCACTCCTGTGCGTAACACACTGCAACCGTTACGAGCTTTTGCTGGTCTCTGCCCGACCATCTGTCACTTGTCCCGTCCAAATCCACTTTGCCACAGAGCGCCTTCAACCCCAGTCGCTTCATAGATCCAAGCGTAGCCTTCCCATCGCGCCCTATGTTCTCTCACCAGCTTCACCCCTTCCATCAGGACTTTCTAGATTCATCCATTAACTTATTTTTTAATTTTTAAATAAATCATAATATCAAATAGATGTGATTGGGAACGTTTAAAAGACAAAGCTTTTACCGTTTGAATAATTTCATATCTGATCGATGTATAGATTAGTAGTTGTGATTACAAGGAGAATATATATATATATATATATATATATATATATATATATATATATAAAGAGAGAGAGAGAGAGAGAGACTCTAAGCTTTTCATTGCCATTCATTGTAAGCATTCTTAACAACTAGTAAAACAAATAATAAGAAAGTGTTACTTCTTGTTGAATATTTATTTGTTAATACAAAGTACTTCATCAAGAAAGATTTTTTTTTTTTAACTGATCAAGCTTTTTCCTGACTATACAGTCAGGACCGAGAGGTACTTGTTTCCCAGAGAGGGAGAAAGAGAGAGAGAGAGAGAGAGAGAGAGAAGGAGAATGTATACTACATGATATTACTTTATATATATATATATATATATATATATATATATATATATATATATATATATATATATATATATACACAATATCAAGAGCACAGTGGTACAATATATTACAATGAAAATATTGGAAAGAACCCCAATACCACAACAATAATTTAAAAAAAAATCATTTAAAACAAGTTACATAAGATTAAATCCTTAGGTACATTTCGATCACCATGTCATTATAATCAGAGGGTCTTATTACAAAATTACAACCTAGCAAACAAGAAGTTACAAACTAGAGTGATCACTTCATGTTTGTAACTTCTTGTTTGCTAGATTGTAATTTTGTAATAAGACCCTCTGATGACGATGACATGGTGATCGAAATGTACCTAAGGATTTAATCTTATGTAACTTGTTTTATTTGTTATTTTTGTGGTATTAGGGTTCTTTCCAATATTTTCAGTGTTTTATATATAATGTTTTAATATTCCTGATGATGTTGGTACTGTTAGTCAACGAAAAGCTTTGAATTGTAAATTCAATTATAAATCTTGTATTTGTGTTTTGACTTAGTTCTTTATTAATTTACAGGAATACATATTGCGAGATATATATATATATATATATATATATATATATATATATATATATATATATATATAAAACACACATAAAACAAAACTATGGATAGAATAACAGAGGCGGACTTTAAAACCTAATCATATCCAAACGCTATTAATTTTTAGTGTTATAGATTTTTTAAACGAACAGAAAATGTAAGGTCTTTTCAAACTTACCTCCATGTGTCCTCTAAATAGTAAGCTTTACTCATGCATAGGAAGTGTAAATACGGTTCTCACATTGCAATATAAATAACTGAACAAAAATAATAACAATTTCTCCTATTAAAAACGTTCAAATAATATAAGACAATTGTAAAAATTGCAATTTGAAAACATAAAATCGATGCATATAAGATAACTTTACACGTAATTACTATTCGCAGCAGACCTCTTACTCCGACACGTATGAGATGATGTTGCTGTTTTTATCCAGCGCGTAACAAATATCTCCCTTGGCAGGACTCAAAGCGCGAGAGATATTCAGATGTACAAATTTACTGATAATACAACCTTAAGAGAAAATATTATTTGTCTAGATTTTTTGTCACAATATATTTTGCTATGGGATATTTTTAATTAAAATTTATACTTTAATCTCACGGAATATCTAACACATTTATCGCGCAGTAAACACAACATATTTAGTTTATCGAGTGAAAGATACTGAAGTGTATAACTGGCTGCTTATGAATGTATTGTATGTTTGAGAAAAGCATTAAACCTTTTTTTAATAACAAAGTGTAAAGAAAATGGCGAAAACTCTATATTAATAGCTCGCTTTAAAAGTAATTCAGCTACAACGGATAGGGCCTAGGGTATAAGTAGATACTTCTAACTTAATTACTTTTAAAGCAAAGCAACAAAAGAGAAGTAAGAGATAAAACAGTGCAAGGTTGTATAATACACTGCTTTACTTGGATGTTCTCGGTTCCAGCTTATAAATATTAACTAGAGCCTGCAAAAGCTGAACGGAAGAGATAGCTTGCTGCATAAACTAACAGTTTACTGGGGCGCTATGCAGCATTTAGCACATAGCGGAACTGCTAAAAAATTAACTAGCATTCCCATCAAACGTTTACTCAGTGTCTATAAACATACATGATGTAGGCTGGCTTTCTTCAGGTGAAGGCGGATTTGCTTTGGGTATGTTGCGGCTATTCCCGTACTCGGAATACAAGGGTAGGTTAGGTCAAGCGTTAATGTCTCTACAAGCGCAAAATACTCTCTGCGATACAGAACGGAGTGGAAAGGCGAGTTTATAGTGGTTTCTTTTTCTTATTATTTCAGACACAAAGCAGAGGCGCAGAAATATTGTTTGAAAAGATTGTTTTTTTCTTATTATTACTTAGCAACCCGTTTTATGCCTTATCAAATGTAAACGCTCAAACCTAATCTTACCGAGCTTAACTTGTCCCAACCTAACCCAAACCTTAGCTAGCTTGACTTGACTTAACCCAACCTAACCTTATCCAACTTAACTTGAGCCAATGTAACTTTGTATAACTTAACTTAACCTAACCCAACTTAACTTGGCATAATCTAACATAGACCTAAGGTAACTTTATCTAACTTAACTTTTCGTAACCTAACCTTGACCTAACATAACCTTACCTAGCTTTAATTGACCCAACCTAACTTAAGTTGACTTGACTTGACCCAAACTACCCTTATCCAACTTAACTTGAGCCAATGTAACTTTGTCTATCTTAACTTAACCTAACCCAACTTAACTTGACATAATCTAACCTAGACCTAAGGTAACTTTATCTAACTTAACTTTTCGTAACCTAACCTTGACCTAACATAACCTTACCTAGCTTTAATTGACCCAACCTAACCTAAGTTGACTTGACTTGACCCAACCTACCCTTATCCAACTTAACTTGAGCCAATGTAACTTTGTCTATCTTAACTTAACCCAACCCAACTTTACTTGACATAATCTAACCTAGACCTAAGATAACTTTATCGAACTTAACTTGACGTAACCTAACCTTGACCTAACATAACCTTACCTAGCTTTAATTGACCCAACCTAACCTAAGTTGACTTGACTTGACCCAAACTACCCTTATCCAACTTAACTTGAGCCAATGTAACTTTGTCTATCTTAACTTAACCTAACCCAACTTAACTTGGCATAATCTAACATAGACCTAAGGTAACTTTATCGAACTTTACTTGACGTAACCTAACCTTGACCCAACATAACCTTACATAGCTTTAATTGACCCAACCTAACCCAAACCTTACATAACTTGACTTGACCCAACCTAACCTAACTTTATCCAACTTAGCTTGAGCTAACATAACTTTCCTTAACTTAATTTGCTCGACCTAACCCAACCTTGACCCTAACATAACCTTACCTAGTTTACATTTACCCAACCTAACCCAAACGTTATCATTTGTAATCCAAACAATCAATAATTTATTCCACAAACGCGTTTCAATGACAGGTCATCATCAGTGAATATAACTAATACTTGTAAACATAACTCTATAAAGATACAGTTTAGATGGATTAGCTATCAATTGATTCATGATTTTGACATTTAAATGCGTTTGAGGAGCAAAATATTGATTGGTTAGGGGTTGTTTATTATTTCCTGTGCTCCAAAGCAAAGCTCAAACGTTTTGTATTCATGTTGAGAGTGTTGTGAAGTGGTAAACTCAGTCCTCGCTGGAATCTTGGGTCATTAGGCTTATACATTATATCCTTCTGAGTTTAATGCGAAATTGTATTTAACCAGTCTGAGTTCGTCTGGACATGTGCATACAGATTCCCCCTGTTTCCTGAAGGATTATCTTTCTTAGACCGTCGATGACTACTAAAAAGGCATCAGAATACTGGTCAGCTGATTCTCACATTACACCTAACATATGATTTTATTAATCAGCTGTTCAAAGGTTATGTTTACATTGTTAGTAATGCAATATAACCTATTTTAGCAACAACATAACCTATTTTACAAGAATCAGTAACTATATTTTATTAGCAAATAATAATTGATTTTTATTAACTAATTTATTATAAATGTAAAGGGTAAAAATACGTTGATGTTGAAAAATAATTTTAGTTTTTACTGGTTTAAATATATTTTGTTGTGATTTGAATTTCTTTGAAAATGAGTTTTCTCATTCACAAAAAATACTATCTTTAAGAATATGGTCGATTTTGATTGAATTGTGTTTAAATATTTCGCCAAACATTTTTTAAATATATGTTTGTTTAAATATCCCGCGAAATCCCCAACCACAATTGCATGACTGTGTATAATACGTTAAAATAGCTTATTTATCGGAGGTAATACACGTATGTATTAACTAATGCATTATAAAATAACGCTGAAATAAATGGAATCCATAAGGCATTGGTTCGCACAAATAATCTAGGAATGCAGCGAGTGTACGGAAGTATAGTATTTGGAGTGATGGAGTCGACAGAAATTGTTTCTGCTTACTGCTAGACTAGCTTGAGCTTTTAACAGAAAACACATATGCCATTGTTTAACTGAATTTATCGTTGTGGGTTTAACATAAAGACTACCACAGACAGGCGCCAAAATGTTTTAATCTGGGACACGTGGTCTCTGAGGACACGCCTGAACTCCTTGCAACCTCTAGTCAGCGTACTGAGCGCAGACTATCAGCACTTGCTAGCTCGCATTCTTTACTTCCCGTCTGCTTGATCTTTATCTCCAATATTCCCTCAAACATTAGGAACCGATAGATTTATGTAAATTTGTTCAGACAAACCTATTTATTTCTATCAAACCATTCCATCAGTTTTGTATTTATCTAGACAAATTAGAAACACCACCCCTATTTATTTTTGAATATGCAATTCAATTTATATTCGAGAAAGAAAGCAATAAATAAAACCCGATTGCGCTTTTCTTGTAATACATCTATATGTACTTTGTTGTATAAACACATCTACTGTTGTGCTTAGGTTTGTTAATTCACTTTATTGAAAATACCGGAAAAATTCATTTATTTTTTAAACTAGAGAGATATCTAAAAAAATCCCGATTTAATTGATCATTTAAAAACATTTCTTTTTAATTGTAGGAACAAAATATTTACATAAAAAATATAGGGATAAAGGTTAACAGGTTGTTTTTGTCTTTATTATTTAAAATATAGGATGTTTTCTTTAAATTAATAACCACATTTTTGTAAAGTAAGTTTCCGATACAATTTCTATTATTATCTAAGTAGGCAGTATATTTAAGACGACGTTTAATTTAAATTTAGATTTATAATTTACCTTCTATTCACTTGTATTGTATTATATTCAAGTTCACACTCTCCATATATATATATATATATATATATAATTAATAAATTAAAAATATTTCAAAAAACAATGATACTTTTATGGCATATATTATTCAATAAAATATTGGAGTAATATATGCAATAAAAATATTCTTGTTTTTGAACTAGTTTTAATTTATTAACAATATTACAAGAAAACATATCACCATATTTAATATATATATATATATACATATGCTGATACTTATTCTTTCACGGATGGAAAAATATAAGGAATAGTTAATATCCGGATTATATCCGTTCATTTTGCAATGTATAATATGGCTGCTAGAAACACATCTAGCATTGACGAGGTGAATCCAACAATAGTTGAAGAGCGAATAACTAATAATCATATATATATATATATATATATATACATATGCTGATACCTATTCTTTCACGGATGGAAAAATATAAGGAATAGTTAATATCCGGATTATATCCGTTCATTTTGCAATGTATAATATGGCTGCTAGAAACACATCTAGCATTGACGAGGTGAATCCAACAATAGTTGAAGAGCGAATAACTAATAATCATATATATATATATATATATATATACATATGCTGATACCTATTCTTTCACGGATGGAAAAATATAAGGAATAGTTAATATCCGGATTATATCCGTTCATTTTGCAATGTATAATATGGCTGCTAGAAACACATCTAGCATTGACGAGGTGAATCCAACAATAGTTGAAGAGCGAATAACTAATAATCATATATATATATATATATATACATATGCTGATACCTATTCTTTCACGGATGGAAAAATATAAGGAATAGTTAATATCCGGATTATATCCGTTCATTTTGCAATGTATAATATGGCTGCTAGAAACACATCTAGCATTGACGAGGTGAATCCAACAATAGTTGAAGAGCGAATAACTAATAATCATATATATATATATATATATATATACATATGCTGATACCTATTCTTTCACGGATGGAAAAATATAAGGAATAGTTAATATCCGGATTATATGCGTTCATTTTGCAATGTATAATATGGCTGCTAGAAACACATCTAGCATTGACGAGGTGAATCCAACAATAGTTGAAGAGCGAATAACTAATAATCATATATATATATATATATATATATATATATATACATATGCTGATACCTATTCTTTCACGGATGGAAAAATATAAGGAATAGTTAATATCCGGATTATATCCGTTCATTTTGCAATGTATAATATGGCTGCTAGAAACACATCTAGCATTGACGAGGTGAATCCAACAATAGTTGAAGAGCGAATAACTAATAATCATATATATATATATATATATATATATATATATATATATATACATATGCTGATACCTATTCTTTCACGGATGGAAAAATATAAGGAATAGTTAATATCCGGATTATATCCGTTCATTTTGCAATGTATAATATGGCTGCTAGAAACACATCTAGCATTGACGAGGTGAATCCAACAATAGTTGAAGAGCGAATAACTAATAAACATATATATATATATACATATGCTGATACCTATTCTTTCACGGATGGAAAAATATAAGGAATAGTTAATATCCGGATTATATCCGTTCATTTTGCAATGTATAATATGGCTGCTAGAAACACATCTAGCATTGACGAGGTGAATCCAACAATAGTTGAAGAGCGAATAACTAATAATCATATATATATATATATATATATATATACATATGCTGATACCTATTCTTTCACGGATGGAAAAATATAAGGAATAGTTAATATCCGGATTATATCCGTTCATTTTGCAATGTATAATATGGCTGCTAGAAACACATCTAGCATTGACGAGGTGAATCCAACAATAGTTGAAGAGCGAATAACTAATAATCATATATATATATATATATATATATACATATGCTGATACCTATTCTTTCACGGATGGAAAAATATAAGGAATAGTTAATATCCGGATTATATCCGTTCATTTTGCAATGTATAATATGGCTGCTAGAAACACATCTAGCATTGACGAGGTGAATCCAACAATAGTTGAAGAGCGAATAACTAATAATCATATATATATATATATTAAATATGGTGATACGTTTTCTTGTAATATAGTTATTGAATAAAAATATTTCAAATAAAAGAATAGATTATTTTTAATCATATTAGGCATATGATTTAATTTTTGCAAACATTTTGATGTAGGCAATCATTGTTTTTCTTGAACATGCTAATACTTATTTTATTGATGAAAAGCAGTAAATAATGTATAATATAAAACTATTCTTGCATTTGAAATATTTGTTTTCATTAATTATATATAGGACTATATGGTTCAAATTTTTAATCATTATTAAATACTTTTTATTCATTTACTCAAATTCATTATTTTAAACTTTAAGCGGATGGCACTTGATGTTATTACAGTTTTTTTTCAAATATTAACTCACTGATTAAATTCAATGAAATAATTCTAGTTTTATATGGGGGGGGGGAAACATTTCACAAAAGGGGCAATATATGCAATATAGGTATTTCGTCCCATTTGACTTAAAGTAAGTGATAACAAATGATTTCATTAAAAAGCTGATTTGGTGCTGTAGGTTATGTGGTGGAACAGCTGTTTTAACTGATAGATTATATTACTATATTTATATTAACTGAAATTATTTAATAAAAATAACTAAAATGAAGTTTCCCTTTAATGGCCCAAGTAGGAATTGATTTTAAATTTTTTTGTATATATAGCTTCCTAAGGTTTGCAATTCAATATTTAAGTCAAATGGGAAGGTATTAAAATAATATATTCAGATTAATTGAAATTTTTCATATTTTATGTTCTAAACGTACGTTTTAATGGGAGTGTTAAACTAACCTTTTTGCTACACACTTCTGAACCGTGTGTTTGCAGACGAAAATATACGCATATCTGTATGAAATTGTTGTTAAAGTTTATCGTTGTCTAGTAACCGTTCCAACCCCTTGTCGGCGATTAAAACTTTATCGGTTAATGACATGTGCGGCTCCTGCTCGGGATTGTACTGCGCGACCTTTGCGAGCCCGGCGAGTGTTCCTTTTATTTCAGGAATAACAAATTGTTCCCGAGGCAGTAATCATAAAGGCAGACACGAAGTAAAAATAAAAAAGTTATATTCAAACAAAGTAAGATTGGAGCGTCACGCTGGGACGGGATTGAGGGCTAGAAACAGAACGCGTATATATAATCCAAGCGTAAACTCAATTGGACTGTTGGAGAAATTTTCGAAAGAAAGATGATGTAATTTTTTATAATAATATCTCAACTCGGAGATTCCTTATTTCAATTTGCATGCACAAATAACAAAGAGAATAAAAAATACAGGAAATGATAATGAGTGGGCGTTATTTTTATGGGAAAGAAATGAGAATCCAATCTTTTTTTTAACGTTTTTTGCAGCTATAAAATTGTACCTTAATAATATTACAGCTCTTTTCTTCAAATTGTCATTATAAAATAAATTTTCTCATGTTAGGTGTTTGTTCATCGATAAAATTAACTACTAAAAGGTAAAATACCTTGTGACCTGATATACTGTAGTATGTATATATGTTTGAGAACATTATATGAAGAGTAATTTTTTACGTTTAATTTGAAGGAATGTTTTTTTTTGAGGTAAAGGCGAATGACCAAAGTACTATTTCCCCTTCGAAGTATAGGAAAGGACGAGTATACATAACAGTAAGGTAGACATACGAAACCAGCTGACCCTAATACAACGTCAGGTTCTTACAGGGGGGCAATAAATTGTAGGGAATCTTCAACTAAATAAGTATTTATCTATACGCAGATTTTTTAGCCCACTGTTATATACGCACTTTAAAACTTAAAAAACGACCAAAACCTGTTTTAATTAGAATTAATAGTATCTACTAAGTTCGCTACTAGACTTTTTTCACTTAATATGTACTCTTACCGTGTCACTAAAGGTTTTACTTTCTTCACATTACTTACCCTCTCTTAACACTTCAAAAACCTTTATTTATAGACTTGGCGCTTCTAGTAATTTCAAGTCATTTCTGTTAGCTTTACTTCTAGAAGCTTCCAGGCGTTTCTACGACAATGGTGTGGCTACTGCGTCCGTTCAAGCGTAGACTTGTAAGTTTGTCGAACCGTGCAACACAGTCTATATTACGGATGGGTCCTTGAACGCTATGATCCCCTGGTAGAGGAAATATTAAGACATTAAGTAGGCAATGTCGATATGTTATTACTTTACAACCGCATAAATTGCAAACCTAGAATGTATCCTTGAATTTTCTAGTCCATTAAGTCCGGTGAATCTTATTAATCACTTAAACACTAGTTTATGACTATCCGAACTTTAAATTTAGTAAATTTATTAAAACTTACTGAGATAGAATGTTTTCGACCGCTATATGCCGATCTTCATCAGTGTCTTCTCATTGAGAAGACACTGATGAAAATCGGCCTTTCTCAGTAAGTTTTAATAAGTTTATTAAATTTTCGGATAAAAGTTCGGATAGCCATAAACTAGTGTTTAAGTGATTAACTAGAATTTATAATTTTCTAGGTTAAATTTATATTTTTCACCTTGATAATGGTGAGATTGACCACGAAACTGTTCTGCTGGGAGATTCATTTTCGTGTTAGAATTACCCTTAGTTTTATTGGTTAATAGTTTTGCCATTGTGCGTTGGTCGCACTTTCTAGACTCTAATCTCCATTTTATTTGCACTAACTAAAAGATTACTTCCTGATTGCTTTTACAGCTCTTATAAATTAAATTTGTTTGGCTTTTAAGACCTTCGCCAGACCTCGAAGGCCGTGTTTTTTTATTTACGACGAAGCATGAACGCAGCCCCTGATCGCGTAACCCTTGCGAGACTTCGACAGTACAGAAGGAATTCCTAAGTTGTAGGCGTCGGGAGAGAGGCAAACAGTGACGTGAGGGTGGAAACAGAAGAGGGCGTATTGAATCCAGATATAAACACCCACTTTGGGAATTGTAACCCGAACAAGTGTAAACTATCAAGTGTATCTAGAAACGTCAGATTTCTTATCAGAAATAATTCACCCCAGAACTTCTCAAGAAAAAGCTTTTCAATTTAGTTTTTGTTTAAACATTTATCATAACGTTCTGTTAAGTTTATATCTCACCTCGGTTTAAGGGGGTGGGACTCCCTTTGACATCCCTTTGGTTAGTGACAATCGCCAAAAACTGAAAATATCTGAGACTATCGCAAAATATATCGTAAAACATTAACCTCAAGTTTAATATATTGTGCTGACTTGATGAGGTAGCATTTGTGATCTGAAAGCAACACCCAGATCATACAGCGTTTCCAGGACACGGTTGTCCTGTGAACTGAGAGTTACATTTATGGTATAATACGTGATGGAGGACGTGGGGAGGTATTATGGCATCCCGTGTGTAGGGTGGCGTTCCCTAGGTCAGAGCGTAGTGAGGTGACTGCCAATTGCGCGGAGAGACAGCTCTTGGGACGGAGAAACGGAGTTTTGTTGTACTTACGATTAGGAGTAATAGCATGCTTGATAGAGTGTGATTGCTGTTACAGGTAGAAGCTTGGAGCGTGTTGCAGGTGTACCCTAGGTCAGAGCGAGGAGAGGTAACTGCCAGTTGCGCGGAGAGACAGCTCTTGGGACGGAGAAACGGAGTTTTGTTGTACTTACGATTAGGAGTAATAGCATGCTTGATAGAGTGTGATTGCTGTTACAGGTAGAAGCTTGGAGCGTGTTACAGGCGTACCCTATGCTTAGTAGGCCTATATTGTTGCAGCCTGTCGAAGAGCATATTCTAGTAAAGAAATGTATATTCTATTTTTCCGTGAAGCTTTTACTTAGGTTAGTGTCCTGCCCCCGCCCAAACTTTTAAATTATTCTGCATTTCTGACACTAAGACCAAATTTGTTGTGAGTTTTGAATAGCCTAAATTCCTTCAAATTATGTCTGAATCTGGTTATGAATCCACATGGATCTTAGAAAACTGCCTTTATATCAAAGTTTTCAGTAAATAACTTCTGAAACTTCCTAATTAAACTCTAAAATTTATATAAATATATTACATTGTTACTTTATTTTACCAGACCTATTTTTCTTAAAAGTAATTTATTACAACAATTAATAAACTTTTTTGTGTAATTGCATAAAGAAACCCGTTTGCATGTAAATGCACCAACACCCCGTGACGTCTAATTAATAACCCCTGTAGAACCGTGTCTGCTGTTTAAATTGTCTTGTTCCAGCGTGTATCAGATTAGTCGGGCTGTAACGAATGTCTCCCTTGGCAGAGGCCGTGACGGAGGAGTTATGGAGCAGCGCAAAGAATGTTATGCAAGTCCGTTTGCTAACGCGGATTTGTTGCAGCAAAAGTACTTAATACTCTGTGTAAAAATGAGTCCATACCTTTGTTCAGTTCTTTTTCAAGAAACTCCAGTCTTTTCCTTCATGTAAGAATATGTCGGTCCCCTTGCGGCAAAGAGTCAATGTGACATGTCTTTTAAGAATTCAAATTATTTCACTATAGTTACTGTAAAAAAAGACAGTATAATATATAAAAGGAACGGTTACAAATGGACATCTAAAGATCACTCTCATTTTTTTAAACTCAAATGACTTGGTTAGATATTAGGCTTAACGATAGGGTTGTTATACAGCAAAACGATGCGTACAGCGGAAGTACGGCCTGGTTTTTTTTATTAACTTGGGAGCGGGTTTAAACTGCCCGAAGCACCGCTACCTTAGGTATATTGTACTTACCTCCCTGATCTAGTTAAAGAGCCCCTTCCCTCTTACCAGGTTTAGAAGTTCCCTGACTAGTGTTTTACCTTCAGCATCCACCAGAGCTGTGCTATCACCAAAGAGGTTGAAGCGCCTCTCGGCAAGTGCTTCACATCTATAAATGATGAGTGTGGCGGTCTCCAGTTCTTGCCCGCATAATCTGCACACTGGTTCATCTTTGAAGATACTCGTATTTTGCAGATGTTTCCTTAGTTCACAGTGTCCCGTGAGTAGACCTGTGGCTATCCTCAATTCCTGCCTAGACAGATAGATGAGACTCTCCTGCACCCCAAGAAAGATTTCCTAAGGGTTAGCTTACTGTGTCTCATTCCTTCAGCCCTGACCCAGTGCTCACAGTGTCTTTCAGTCATCCATCTTCGCACTGCAATCTTGACCATGGATTTGGAAATACCTACCGCCGGCTCCGGTCCAATTAGGGGAGTTGAAGACTCCTCTCTGGCCAGTGCATCGGCGGCTTCATTTCCAAATATTCCCCTATGCCCTGGCACCCAACCTATCTTGATTTGATTGTGCCTTGCCAGGGCTTCTAGGTTATTTAGGCACTCCCTGACTATGGCCGAGGTGACCACATGTCCGTTTAGTGCCTTAATTGCTGCCTGACTGTCAGAGAAAATGGCAATCCGGGTCCTGTGTATTCCCCTTCTCGCTATCTCTCCCAGACAGGCATTTATAGCATATATTTCGACTTGAAAGACAGAGGTATGCCTCCGCAAGGAAAAAACTAGTTTTACCCTTGGGTTTTTACAATACACCCACGCTCCAGTACCGAAGTCCATCTTGGAGCCATCTGTGCACCAGATCTGAGCTCCCGATGTTACTGACCCTGACCATTCCATCATAGTTTGGTGGGCCTGGTCAGGTGCAAACGTCCGAGTAAGGTGGTCACTGCCCATCTCCAAGACAGGTTCTTTGACCACGCACTCGATACTCATATGTCGCGAAACATCTGGGAGATAAACCCAGTTGTTCGAGTTATGCAATCTACATGCCGCCAACCTCGCCTCTCCCCTAAGGACAAGCTCAAGGGGAGGGAGGTTAAGCATTACTTCCATTGCTGAACCAGGTGTAGTTGACATCGCTCCCAGTGTGCACAGACAGGCCAATCTCTGGACAGAGCTCAGTTGAGCTCCTGTCTGTGCCTGGTTGGCCTTTGTCCACCACACTAGAGCACCATAGTTAATCATAGGTCTTATCACCCTCAGATACATCCAGTGCATCATTGATGGCTTCAGTCCCCATTTCTTACCCACCATTCTTCTCACTGTCATCAGGTCCCTTTTGGCCCTGTTAACTTTCCTCTCAAGATGTGGGTTCCAGGTGAGTTTCCTGTCCAGATAACTCCTAGGTACTTCACCTCCCCCACAAACTCAAGGTATTCACCAAACAAGCGAGGCATCCTGGTCGTCAGATCTTTTCGCTGTCTGGTGAAGTTAATAAGAGCAGTCTTTTTCGGATTTACCCTAAGGTTCTCCTTATTACACCACTCTTCAATTAGTCGTAGAGATTTTCTGATTACCTCAAGGACTGTATCAAGGAATCTGCCCAGGATCAGAACAACTATGTCGTCCGCATATCCTAGACAGAAGTACCCCTGTTCATTCAGGAGTTCAATAAGATTGTCAACCACCAGGCACCACAACAGAGGAGAGAGAACCCCCCCCCCCCCCTGTGCACAGCCCAGACTTGTCTCCGCCCTTCTGACCTCCCCTGCCACCTCTACAGAAATGCTTCTGTTCGTTAACATGGAACTTATCCAACCACAAGTGGTCGCATCCACTCCATGACGTCTTGCACCATTTACCCTCGTCTCCACTGAGGGGTTATTGAAAGCCCCTTCAATGTCGAGGAAGGCACCAATGGCACAACCTCTCTTAGCGATCATTTGCTCTATCCTACCAACCACTTTGTGGAGAGCTCCCTCGCAGGATTTCCCCGGTTCATAAGCATACTGATTCCAATGCAGTGGTTTTATGGCCAAAGCCCCCCCCCTAATATGCCTATCTACCAGTTTTTCAAGTCCCTTAAGAACAATGGACACGAGAGTAATAGGTCTGTATCCTTTCCCTTCCGATTGGTTACCGGTAGGCTTAGGTATAAATACTACCTTACTAGATTTCCAGGCTGCAGGCACATACCCTAGAGCAATGCTTAGCCTGTATAATTTAGTAAGTACCAGCACCAGCAGGTCCATTCCCTGCTGCAGCAGCGCAGGATAGATCCCATCTGGACCTGGAGATTTGTAGGGTTTAAATATGTCTATAGCCCATCTTACCCTTTGTGGAGTTACTATCCTCCTTGCCACTTCCCAGTCCTCCCTCTTACCACGTCTTGTGAAGGGTTTGGCAACTGATACAGTGTCTGCTCCCCCAAGTTTCCTCAGAGTGCTGCAAGGGAAATGTGTTCTGATTAATTCTTCCACAGTTTCCCCTGCAGTTTTTATTATATTTCCCAATGGGGTTCTTAGCATCCCCACCGGGTTAACTGGGTCTTTAGAGAGCATTTTATGCAGTCGTGCCCCTTCCCGAGTTTCGTCAATCTCTTGACAAGTTTATTTATCATTGCCGGTAATACAGTTTCACCTTGGAAGAAATGAAAAATTTTAAAACAAAATTACAATGATTGACTAAACCTTTTACTAGATACAATATCGTTTTCAATAATTTTACAAAGTGACAAAATTACGGAAAAAGTAACAGATACAGCCTAGTCTTATAAAATACCAATATTGATAAGTTATGATACAAAATACAAAATAAATATAAGAAAACGATAAAAGGACTTCATCCCACTCTCAAAAGTAAACAAAACTTAAAGAGAATCGTTTATAAACTTTAAAAAACCAGGGTACAATGTAATAACACTTAAAAACGGATTAAATTAATATAAAATACAGCAGGACTAAATAATCCTAAAGTACCATGTGTACACAAATTTCAACTGTAGAAACTTTAATAAATTCTACATGGGAAACCTTCTACAATATTGCACAAAGAATCACATAATAAAAACCGCGCTGACTCGTCAACTGCTAATCACATGCAATAATAGAAGCAGACTGGATATATATATATACGTCAAATACAACAATAACTACTACAGCAATACGAAATATACAAAAAATGAGTAAAAACTAAATTAGTTAAGTTAATAAGATTTTAGCTAGTGAGAACTATTCACGGCGGTAAATAATAAAATAGTCGACCCTCTGCTACGGAAGCCAAGCACTGAGGAAGGCGACATCGTCACCGAATCTAGTCTGATTGTCTTATGAACTAGTGTGTTTGTTTTTATTAAACTAATGTGTGGTGAGATTCAGAGTTGACTATTTTTATTTTTAAAGTTATAAACTAAATTAATAAACAAAGCCGGTACAAATCGCAACCACTACAATGACCTCATTATAGAATGCTTGCTATATCACACTGCAATCTAGCGGCCAACTGATGAAGTGCAATAGAAAATGGATTCTTTCTGTACATTATTAAAACTTATTCTTCGGTTATAAATTGTGTGGCTACCAACTTTTATGCTTTTACACATTTTCAGCATAAAATATTCGACGAACGTTGCAGCACCAAAACCACTGCCTTATACACGTAATGATTATGTATATTTTAGGAGTTAATGGTTGACATTATACTGTACTTTTTATTATTTGCAAGATTTTAAAATAATTTGTAATGGATATTCCTAAATTTCCACCATTCCCTTAGAAATAACCAGTTCTTTGTAATTTTAGACTTTATGACGTTGCCTCAGCAAAGGCAACGTTAAAAGTCCCACTTGACAATAATTAACATCAGGGAACCCTTACTAAACTTATAATTAGGTCGGTTTTATTTAATTTGACATCAGCATTTCCGTGCATATGCTGCAAACATTCTGTTCTAATTAGATGTGCAATATTAAAATGGAAAACAGTTAAACATCGGTATATAACATCACAAGTGCTTCTCCTTTGCAACAATCGTAAAAGGAAATATAGAGTATTGAAATTATTGCATCGTTTTATGTTATTTAATTCCATCTGTAACTTGAGACACTAGTTTACGTTCGGGCATATTGAATGCGTTATTCTTGCTTATTAGTAACACTTACTTTTTAGTTTAATGAGGACAGCGGAGATGTGTCCCATTCGGAGGCAGCAATATCAGGTGACTGAAGGAGTCTATAAATGTCATTTTCTAATTTTTTTTTACTAAAATTTAAAAAATAAATAAATATTTATTTTAAATATAACGATGTCGAACTTTAACATTAAATAAGGGTATTTACGTACTGTAAAGTATCTTTATTTTTTTGAAAAAATAACAATTTATTAAAATAAGCAATAATTTTCTCAGTAAAACTGAACGATTAAGCAAGTTTATAAGGTTATGTTATGACTTTAATAAATTTAAACACTACCTTGTAAGTAAAGATGATGACGTCACTTGGCCAGGGTATGACGAATAAGGTGGGGCCTACTCTTTCTCGGGGACACAGGGAAGAAGAATGGGGGCAAAGGGGTTATCCTGTACTGACAGTTCCATCTTGAGGGCAGAATCACTTGGCTAAAGCAGACGTGCTCTGGTGCAAGGCGAAGGGAGGTGCCTACCCGGCGCGGCGTCCGAGGTTTCTAAACCAAATAACTTTATAGACAGCATTTCACGTTTTCACCCGCTCGGTATAAATACCACATTTTACTTTCTACATTAAGAACGTAAGTTTATTTTCATCTTTCCAACATGTTACCGCTGTGAGACCCCCTCTGTGAACAAATCAAATTTAAATACGAGTTCCATGTGCAACTTGAGCAGTGCCAAAATATTTTGGCATGGCAGTCCGAGTGGCTGTCGTTTGAGTTTAATTTATTTGGTGTTTATTGCGTATTTGTATCGTCCAGGTAGTAAAAAATGGTGCTTGCGAACGTTTTCTTAGTGAAAACTTTGTAGTTACATTTTATTTAATTAATTTGTTACATTAGCGATTATTCTAAATGGATAAAAAGTGCTTTGGAAGCAACCGTTATACAAATAAAAAAAATAATGGGATAGTAGCTTTGTTTAGTCTAAAACAAAAAATTAGTTTGGGTACACTGGGGCAAAAAAAACTTAAATTTCGCTCAAAAGATTCTTATGTATCTTCTTTTTGCATTATTAAATGTAAAAAAAACATATATGTGTGTAATAATAATAATAAGTGAAACGCCCCCCTACCCAGAAATGTTCTACGTCCCCCAATTTGAGAGCCCCTGCTTTATTCCAAGGTTTTTGCAATCTGTCACACTTGATGTATCACATGGCTTGTGTTCAGGTCACTAACATATCCTTTATAAATACTGCCAAATAAGCCGCCACGGATATTTCAGCTAATTGCTTATCTTAGTTACTCTGGCTTTCCCATTAGGAACCTGTTTCATTCTAAGATTACATAATATCTAAAATTATAGTTAAATTATATATATATATATATATATATATATATATATATATATATATATATATATATATATATATAAAATTGTTTTATAAGTGAAAAATAATTATACAATAAACAGTTGTTATTATATGAATCAGGTAGAATTTGAACACCAATCATTTTATTGCTTACCAATCAAGTTATGAGAACTCTGGTATTTCAGACACAACTAAGGTGGGAATAAAATGCTACAGCGTCGGGTAATTCAAACGCAATTACTCGCCAGTCATTTCTTTAAACTTTCGGCGAGGATATTTTCTTAAACAAGATTAAAATATTTCCCAACATTTTAGAAAGAAAAACACATTAGTGACCCCTGACAGCGATTAAAACTTTGCAGGGTAATGCGCATGCCAGTGTTGTGTATTATGTTAAGGCAGATTTGTTCTTTATACTTTCAGTGTGATAAATACGTCCCGTGGCGGTAATCACGCAGCTCGCCCGAGGAAAGGGCGCTGATTGTTGCAAAGGGGATTTAAAGTTTAACTTCTCTGGCTGTTCCTACAACAGGTATGTATTGTGCTCCGAGCTTTTCAGTCGTGTAAAAGTCGATATACAGGTTTTCAATGCGAGTGTAATTTTAATAAACCGTTATTACTTGTATACCACTTTAGGAGAAGCGTCGTAAAAGTTGACTTCTTGTGTCAGAAGGTACTCAAGAATAATATGGGGCTTACACTGCAACCGCCCATTTTTGCTTCGGTAGGTTTACTCATATTCACAGATTGAGTTGACTTGGGAGCTCAGAAAACCCACGAAAATTCTTTGGGTCTTACTGGGTTCGAACCTAGGTCGTTTAGTTTAGTAGGCAAGTGCTTTTCCCGCTACTACACTCATCCGCCAGTATAACACTGTATAATGTAATATTATGTCAAAGAAACAAAACGTCTGCTTTATTTGTAATATTTTACAGACTCTTCCATTTCCTTTGAAGTAACAATCAACAAGAAAGTGTAGTTTATTAAAAATATGAAACAAATGACGAAGATGAGATTTTAACAAGTCGGTATGTTTACTGCCAACACTAACAGGGACTCCAACACCAATGGTCGTTGTAAACACTAGCTCTACCAACCATTCTAGTCTTCAGTTTACATTCTTTTTGTGGCAAACAGAATCGACGATAAAGACGGTTGCCTCTGGAGGCCGGTACTTAGGATGGCATGTGTCTGCAAATACGCTAAACAAGTAAGTGAGGGATTTATAGGTACTTCGTTCTGGAGAGGTCTTTTCGTCCAGGTCGCGAGCAGCCCTACATTACGTAAGCGACTTTACTATCACGATAGTTTCCCCCTATTTTATGTACCAAGACATCTTTGTTTTTTCTTTTTTTAAATGGCTCCCATTAATTTTTATCTACCCTTTAATTTTCACCTTCCTAAAAGTGGGTGTAAAGGGTGCATACTTCTTTAAAACTTCTATATAGAGAGTATATAACGCTATATAGAACCAAGGTACTTCATAGCGACCCTGCCAAGGTACTATCCCCCTAGCATAAGGTAGATACTTCTTTAAAACTTCTATATACAGAGTATATAACTCTATATAGAACCAAGGTACTTAATAGCTACCCTGCCAAGGTACAATCCCCCTACCATGTGTTATTAAGAGCCTACCCTATTCCTACATGTATGCACGATCTTCTTCTATTCTTCTTAAAAGGTAATAGTCACGCTGGATGTCGCGATGCAACTACAAAGACAAACATTTTAACAGCTTTGCTCGGTACTACAGTGTTTAGCGAAATTATCTTGACAGATCGCGAAACAGTTATCTAGTTTGTTTATAAACGTTTCTAAGAAGAAAGAAAAATAAATGAAAAAAGAAGAGTTACGACTTGTGAGTCCCTAGCCTTTCAGCTCGTATCTCTAAGGCACAAAAACACAAAGATAATCGGGAGTTATCTAGAGATTACCACGCCCCCAAGGATCCAACCTAAAACACGTAACTTTCGCCGGGTGACAGGACGCTTCGTAGCACGACCCGTGGTCTTTTTAGTGAAATACTCGTTCTTGTCCGTAGTGACGTGACGCCTACTGAAGGGTCACTATAAGGGCTTCCTCACCCTATCTGACTGCCCGTAGTTTTTAATTGTTTGGCCGACCTCGATTGAACTTGGTCACTATACGAGTACAGTAAAGGCTCATAAGACATTAACTCATTGTTCCCAAATGCCACCTTCTGCAGCTTTGACCTCTAGCTACGCATTAGCAAAGTAAAGAATCACGCACGTTCGATAGCCTGACCCCTAACCTCCGCGGCGGTCAGTGGCATTGCGTTATCTCCAACTTGTTTATCTCTTGCTTATAGCCTGTGACGTCTACTTCTACGCGGCCGAGAAGTCTCTGTGTAAGTGAACGTGACGTCTCAGGGATTCCGGTTCATTAAGATCTCGGTTTGAAGTGATCAAGGCTTGGCAATAAAGGTTTAAACGGTTTGACAAAAGTAACAAAAGCTACCTAAAAAATAGTTCCTCTAATCGTGGAAGGAGAAACAATTCAGACTGACAATTTACTACATTATATAAACATAGTGATGATGGCATTTTCTTCCATATTTCCGAATGTATGAAAATATAATTTTATTTTGTTATTCAGAAAATGCTGGTATTCATCTGCGAAATAGGCAGCCACTGAGGCTGAACCATGACGGCGAGTTTAAGACCTGCTATATATAGGGGTACTTATTATTGTGCCCACACAATCAGAATTCGACAGTGAAGGTTAAACTTAACCTTCAGTGACTCTGTTATTAACTGTCACATTACGGGCAACGTTACTGTTGTGAGCAGAGCGTGGCCTGTGTGAGCACCTCCTTGTCAAACAGCAGGAAGATAGATGCTACGTGGTGGAGGTCCAATCTAGCGTATGAAATCGCATCTCCCACGAATCCAATCTAAAACTCATGACCCCCATCCAACACCCCCCAATACACACACACACACACACACACACACACACACACACACACACACACACACACACACACACACACACAAACACACACACAAACACAAATATATATATATATATATATATATATATATATATATATATATATATATATACATGTAACACTTTTGCTATTACTTGCGACCAGACTTTTTGTTAACTAAAGTTGTTAAATTGTTAACTTACACTAGGAGGAAACGTTTTTGTCTTACGACTTCTTCAGCCTGGAATTTTTGCCGCTAGGAATGCAGCAGTTGTGCTTCCTCGGTACCATTATTTTGAAAGTTAGAAGTGATGTGATCGAAGAGTATGTGTGATCTGCGCCGTGTTTGTTCATTTAAGATGTCATTTTATGTGTGTTGCTATGTCTATATATTTCATACTGTTCTAGTGTGTTAAATTTATGGCATTCGTTGCATGTGTGGAGGATGCTCATGTTATTTTCCATACTTTTGCATGAGTGTTTAGTGTCCATGAGGGGATTTGTGAAGGTGGATTCAATAGTAGTGTGCAGTGCCCTTTTGTGCTCTTTATATCTTTCGGTGAAAGCTCTGCCTGTTTGTCCAATATAGAACTTATTGCAGTTTTTGCATTTTAGTTTGTGTACTCCTGGGTTATTGTATGTGTTGGTATTGTTATTAATGCTGTGTCTGATAGCTGTTTGGCTTTTATTTGTGGTTCTGTAAGCTACATTGTATCCTGCTTTTTTTAACTGCTGTGCTATTTTATTTGTGAGTTTGTTTATGTATGTGAGGGTGATGAATGTGTTTGTGTTCGTGTTTTTGTTGTTTCTTACTGTTCCTGTTGAGTATTTTTCTGTGTAGTTTGTCTATTAAATAATTGTCATATTCATTTTTGTGGGCTAAATATTTGATTGTGTTTAGTTCCTCTGTGTAGTTAGTTGTTGACATAGGTATTTTGTTTAGTCTGTGTAGTAAATGTTTGAATGCTGCATGTTTATGTTGTATTGGGTGGTTCGATGTGTTGTGTATCAGTGTGTCTGTCATGGTTAGCTTGCGGTATATGTTGAATTCATGTTTGTTTTGATTTGTTGTTATGGTGATGTTTAAGAAATTCACCCATGAATATGACAATTATTCAATAGACAAACTACGCAGAAAAATACTCAACAGGAACAGTTACAACACAAACAAATTCATCACCCTCACATACATAAACAAACTCACAAATCAAATAGCACACCAATTAAAAAAAACAAGATCCAATGTAGCTTACAGAACCACAAATAAAAGCCAAACAGCTATCAGATAGAGCATTAATAACAATACCAACACATACAATAACCCAGGAGTATACAAACTAAAATGCAACAACTGCAATAAGTTCTATACTGGACAAACAGGCAGATCTTTCTACCAAAGATATAATGAACACAAAAGCGCACTGCACACTACTATTAAATCTGCCTTCCCAAATCACCTCATGGACACTAAACACTCATGCAAAAGTATGGGAAAAACATGAGCATCCTCCACACATGCAACAAAGGCCATAAAATTAAACACACTAAAACAGTCATGAACAGCAACAGGATTTCGATATATATATATATATATATATATATATATATATATATATATATATATATATATATATATATATATATATATATATATATAGATAGATAGATTAACACACACACACACACACACACACACACACACACACACACACACACACACACACACACATACACACACACACACACACACACACACACACACACACACTCACACACACACATCTCCAAGCAGGATAACTAAGCCTGTGTTATAGTAAAGGAACAGTGCCTTAACTGTGATACCGAGTGTAACAAATGACTCCCCGGGCACAAATCATAGCGGCTCCCGGAAAGTTCATGAGTTATGGCGCTGCTACGACAGATTGAAGCTTTCTTGAAATTTTTCTTTGTTTTAAATATGATTTCAACTTTTTGCAAACCATAATAATTTATGTACACTTCATATAAATAGTGTTATAATTTAAAGGCTTTGTGTATTTTGTAATTGGTTTTATTCTGCTATATAATTTGTTTTCAATAAATTTATTTATACAAAAACACGCAAGAATCATATAAACAACAGTTTTTGAAACCTCTATTGGCTGTAGTTAGTATATATTACAAACAGTAAGCTTGTTTTTATTACTTCTTATATATTTACTTAAACGCATTATTTCCTTCAGTTGATCACAGGTTAGAAAGACCAAATGCCAGCATCGCCCAAAACCCTTTCTTATTTTCGGAAATAGAGGGCAGCACGTCTGTTCACTTTAATAAATTCAATACGTTACGGTCGTCTTGCATATTCGTGTTTTGTTTTCGTAGTTTTATAGGGCTTGGGTAAAGGTTTTTATGGTATATCGCGAGTGATAATACAGCTAGTTAGTTCTCTCTGGAAGAGTGTAACGTTATTAATAACTTGACAATAGCATTCGTTAATAATATTATGAAGTGGGTAATAAAGTTTGAGTTCCATTACGTTCACTTATCCATAAGTACTTCCTGGGTTAGGGATTCGTCTGCTGCAACAAGACACGCTTCTAGTTCCCTCTGTTAGAGTTTTATATTATTATAACTTGACGGACGCATTTGTTGGTAATATTACGAAGTGCGTAATAAAGTTATAGTTACATTATGTTCCACCTATCCGTAAGTACTTCTTGGGTTAGGGATTTGTCGGCTGCAACAAGACACGCTTCTAGTTCTCTCTGATAGAGTTTTATAATATTATAACTTGACGGACGCATTTGTTGGTAATATTACGAAGTGCGTAATAAAGTTATAGTTCCATTAAGTTCCACCTATCCGTAAGTACTACTTGGGTTAGGGATTTGTCGGCTGCAACAAGACACGTCTCTAGTTCTCTCTGTTAGTGTTTTATATTATTATAACTTGACGGACGCATTTGTTGGTAATATTACGAAGTGCTTAATAAAGTTATAGTTCCATTAAGTTCCACCTATCCGTAAGTACTTCTTGGGTAGGGATTTGTCGGCTGCAACAAGACACGTCTCTAGTTCTCTCTGTTAGAGTTTTATAATATTATAACTTGACGGACGCATTTGTTGGTAATATTACGAAGTGCGTAATAAAGTTATAGTTCCATTAAGTTGCCCTTATCCATAAGTAGTTCCTGAGTTAGGGATTCGTCTGCTGCAATAACACATGCTTCTAGTTCTCTCTGGAAGAGTGTAATAATATTAATAACTTGATGGAAGCAGTTGGTAATATTACGAAGTGCGTAATAAAGTTATAGTTCCATTAAGTTGCCCTTATCCATAAGTAGTTCCTGGATTAGGGATTCGTCTGCTGCAATAACACATGCTTCTAGTTCTCTCTGGAAGAGTGTAATAATATTAATAACTTGATGGAAGCAGTTGGTAATATTACGAAGTGCGTAATAAAGTTATAGTTCCATTAAGTTGCCCTTATCCATAAGTAGTTCCTGGGTTAGGGATTCGTCTGCTGCAATAACACATGCTTCTAGTTCTCTCTGGACGAGTGTAATAATATTAATAACTTGATGGAAGCAGTTGGTAATATTACGAAGTGCGTAATAAAGCCATAGCTCCATTAAGTTTCACCTATCGGTAAGTACTTCTTGGGTTAGGGATTCGTCTGCTGCAATAACACATGCTTTTAGTTCTCTCTGGAAGAGTGTAATAATATTAATAACTTGATGGAAGCAGTTGGTAATATTACGAAGTGCGTAATAAAGTTATAGTTCCATTAAGTTGCCCTTATCCATAAGTAGTTCCTGGATTAGGGATTCGTCTGCTGCAATAACACATGCTTTTAGTTCTCTCTGGAAGAGTGTAATAATATTAATAACTTGATGGAAGCAGTTGGTAATATTACGAAGTGCGTAATAAAGTTATAGTTCCATTAAGTTGCCCTTATCCATAAGTAGTTCCTGGATTAGGGATTCGTCTGCTGCAATAACACATGCTTTTAGTTCTCTCTGGAAGAGTGTAATAATATTAATAACTTGATGGAAGCAGTTGGTAATATTACGAAGTGCGTAATAAAGTTATAGTTCCATTAAGTTGCCCTTATCCATAAGTAGTTCCTGGATTAGGGATTCGTCTGCTGCAATAACACATGCTTTTAGTTCTCTCTGGAAGAGTGTAATAATATTAATAACTTGATGGAAGCAGTTGGTAATATTACGAAGTGCGTAATAAAGTTATAGTTCCATTAAGTTGCCCTTATCCATAAGTAGTTCCTGGGTTAGGGATTCGTCTGCTGCAATAACACATGCTTTTAGTTCTCTCTGGAAGAGTGTAATAATATTAATAACTTGATGGAAGCAGTTGGTAATATTACGAAGTGCGTAATAAAGTTATAGTTCCATTAAGTTGCCCTTATCCATAAGTAGTTCCTGGATTAGGGATTCGTCTGCTGCAATAACACATGCTTTTAGTTCTCTCTGGAAGAGTGTAATAATATTAATAACTTGATGGAAGCAGTTGGTAATATTACGAAGTGCGTAATAAAGTTATAGTTCCATTAAGTTGCCCTTATCCATAAGTAGTTCCTGGGTTAGGGATTCGTCTGCTGCAATAACACATGCTTTTAGTTCTCTCTGGAAGAGTGTAATAATATTAATAACTTGATGGAAGCAGTTGGTAATATTACGAAGTGCGTAATAAAGTTATAGTTCCATTAAGTTGCCCTTATCCATAAGTAGTTCCTGGATTAGGGATTCGTCTGCTGCAATAACACATGCTTTTAGTTCTCTCTGGAAGAGTGTAATAATATTAATAACTTGATGGAAGCAGTTGGTAATATTACGAAGTGCGTAATAAAGTTATAGTTCCATTAAGTTGCCCTTATCCATAAGTAGTTCCTGGATTAGGGATTCGTCTGCTGCAATAACACATGCTTTTAGTTCTCTCTGGAAGAGTGTAATAATATTAATAACTTGATGGAAGCAGTTGGTAATATTACGAAGTGCGTAATAAAGTTATAGTTCCATTAAGTTGCCCTTATCCATAAGTAGTTCCTGGATTAGGGATTCGTCTGCTGCAATAACACATGCTTTTAGTTCTCTCTGGAAGAGTGTAATAATATTAATAACTTGATGGAAGCAGTTGGTAATATTACGAAGTGCGTAATAAAGTTATAGTTCCATTAAGTTGCCCTTATCCATAAGTAGTTCCTGGATTAGGGATTCGTCTGCTGCAATAACACATGCTTTTAGTTCTCTCTGGAAGAGTGTAATAATATTAATAACTTGATGGAAGCAGTTGGTAATATTACGAAGTGCGTAATAAAGTTATAGTTCCATTAAGTTGCCCTTATCCATAAGTAGTTCCTGGATTAGGGATTCGTCTGCTGCAATAACACATGCTTTTAGTTCTCTCTGGAAGAGTGTAATAATATTAATAACTTGATGGAAGCAGTTGGTAATATTACGAAGTGCGTAATAAAGTTATAGTTCCATTAAGTTGCCCTTATCCATAAGTAGTTCCTGGGTTAGGGATTCGTCTGCTGCAATAACACATGCTTCTAGTTCTCTCTGGAAGAGTGTAATAATATTAATAACTTGATGGAAGCAGTTGGTAATATTACGAAGTGCGTAATAAAGCCATAGCTCCATTAAGTTTCACCTATCCGTAAGTACTTCTTGGGTTAGGGACTGGTCGGCTGTAACAACACACGCTCCTAGAATACAAAAGTAAAACAGCAAATGTTAGCGTTTTAAAATATTCCGACTTTATTTTGAACAGTAATTATTTGATTTCTATTAAAAAACAATAAAACATTTAATAAAAATGGCCTCCACATGACACAGTTTTTGTTGCTCATTTCTCCAGTTCTCCCTAAGGGAATTTCTCAAGCAGGCTCGTAAAGCAAATTAATTGCTTTCTAGCGTATAGGACTATTCCATGACAAATAATAGAGTTGTAAATATTATTCTAGAGAGAATTAAAAGGGAAGACCGACTACAAATATTGTGGTTAAGAATTGTTTAAACGCAGTTTTGTATGATAATGTATTAAACTTGTCAAATTTAATGTTTTGTTGTCATCAATTAAATACATGAATTCGAGAAAAAATTTAATGGGCCTTTGTTTTGAGTTTAGTAACCAAGTTTCGTTGCGTTTTATTTCTAGTTGTGTAAAACAATCCCATTATTGTTAATAACAAAACCCAAAATTTGAAACAAATTGTAAAATTAAAGATTTAGTAAGAAACTTGTAAGTTAGATAAATGGAAATCGTTTGTGGAAATGCATAATGTTGCCGTGTAAGTTTACTTCATATCTCTTTCATGGGGTAATAGATAAATCATTTTTTAAAATTGATCTATGCTGGTTGGTGCGTTATCTAAAGAGCTGTACGTGGGCAGATGGTGTGATGGCCCGAGATGTGCACTGTTGTATTTGCAGTTGTTTTGCGCCGCTTGTCCGACGTTCAGGGGTTAATTTTATTTGGTGTTCGTCAATATTTTCAAATGTCTTTATTAGAACGATTTTATATTCATGAAAGTAATATAATTAACCTTGCGTCTTGCCCGAACGTTGGCTTTTACTAATTCTGTTGCGTTTATTTACAAGAGACCCGAATAGTCGGGAAAACACCTCCCAGACCATCACGAGATGACATAGATTAGCTTCTCTCTCTCTCTCTCTCTCTCTCTCTCTCTCTCTCCCTCTCTCCCATTCTCTCAGTCTCTCTCTCTTTCTCCCTCTTTCTTTCTCTCTCTTTCTCCCTCTCTCTCTCTCGCTCTCTCTCTGTCTCTGTCTCTCTCTCTCTCTGTCTGTCTGTCTCTCTCTCTCTCTCTCTCTCTCTCTCTCTCTCTCTCTCTCTCTCTCTCTCTCTCTCTCTCTCTCTTTCTCTATTACTCTCGCTACCCGACACATTACTTCTTTGATGGTGACATGATCTATAGAGACACCCTTTGAAAACGTTTCAACTTTTTACATAGAATATTCGACCATTTTACAAAACCAGAACCATGTAACAAATCTACATTTTGAGAAGTAGGGTTAGGTTTGAATATAACACAAGGTAGAGGTTAATATAATCTAATAAAGCGTCAACTAAAACGGGCAATTTGGTCCCAAACAAAATATTTACACTGAAGCAAGTTTAGAACAACAATAAGAGTCACTTTCAAATCAAAGCTAATTCAGGCCTTATTAAACCTAAGTTACCACTTTAAATTCACTTTGCAATTTAGTCTTGTAACGTCCAGATTCGTTTAAAATTCAAAATAAGCTATAACATCCCGTAGTTCCAAAGTCGCTCACCAGTAGCAATGTCACTTGTCACCATTTTTGTTAAAAATGGCCACACTTACTGGCATCGAGAATGCTCGCTGGGTGTTTTGTTTTTACGATAGGAAATGGGCGGCTATTTTTCATTCTGACCGAGTTAAGAAATTGCCCCTGAACTATAGCATTGCTTCTATATCTCGTTCGCGACTGGTTCTATGCAACAATCAACATTGCAGTTGCAATGCGAGAAAGCAACGCTGTATAAGAGCGTGGCCAATGCACAGTCCACGCTATACGTAAATGCATGATGATGCTACGTAAACTAACTGACATTTAGCAGGCTAAGATATTGTGTGAGTTCAGCAATGATTACAATTTTAGAGTGAGTGAAGATTCGCAGATAATGAAATTCAGCAGTGAGTAAAATACTAAAGTGCGTAGAGGTCTGCATGAAGTAAAATTGAGCAGTGAGTAAAATTATAGAGTAGGTTAAGGTCTGCAGTAAATATAATTAAGCAGTGAGTAAAATACTAAAGTGAGTAGAGGTCTGTATGAAGTAATATTGAGCAGTTAGTAAAATTATAGAGTAAGTTAAGGTATGCAGTAAATATAATTCAGCAGTGAGTAAAATACTAAAGTGAGTAGAGTTCTGCATGTAGTAGAATTGAGCAGTGAGTAAAATTATAAAGTGAGAGAATATTCGCAGTTAATTAAATTCAGCAGTGAGTAAAATACTAAAATGAGTAGAGGTCTGCATGAAGTAAAATTGAGCAGTAAGTAAAACTATAGAGTAAGTTAAGGTTTTCAGTAAATAAAATTCAGCAGTGAGTAAAATACTAAAGTGAGTAGAGGTTTACACTAAATAAAATTCAGCAGTGAGTAAAATACTAAAGTGAGTAAATGTCTGCAGTAAGTAAAATTCAGCAGTGAGTAAAATTGAGCAGTGAGTGAAGATTCGCAGTAACTGATATTCAGCCGTGAGTAAAATACTAAAGTGAGTAGATGTCTGCATGAAGTAAAATTGAGCAGTGAGTAAAATTATAGAGTAGGTTAAGGTCTGCAGTAAATATAATTCAGCAGTGAGTAAAATACTAAAGTGAGTAAATGTCTGCAGTAAGTAAAATTCAGCAGTGAGTAAAATTGAGCAGTGAGTGAAGATTCGCAGTAAATGATATTCAGCCGTGAGTAAAATACTAAAGTGAGTAGATGTCTGCATGAAGTAAAATTGAGCAGTGAGTAAAATTATAGAGTAGGTTAAGGTCTGCAGTAAATATAATTCAGCAGTGAGTAAAATACTAAAGTGATTAGAGGTCTGCAGTAAATAAAATTCAGCAATGAGTAAAATAATAAAGTGAGTAAATGTCTGCAGTAAGTAAAATTCAGCAGTGAGTAAAGGTCAGCAGTAAGTAAAATTGAACAGTGAGTAAAATTATAGTGAGTGAAGGTCTGCAGTAAATAAAGTTCAGCAGTGAGTAATATACTAAAGTGAGTAGATGTCTGCAGTAAGTAAAATTCAGTAGTGAGTAAAATACTACAATGAGTAATGTTATACTACAGTCAAAGTCGGCGAACAATAAATAATTAAAGAAGAAAACTTCAAAGCTTTAATAAGAATACTGAGGTGCTAACACACAAATAAATGAATAGCCTACCTTGAAAAACTATAATGATAGTCAACCAAAACGCTAGCTACTTTATAATCAACAATATACTTAACTGACAGTAAAAGTTTTAGGGAGGACTGTGGTTAGTATCTGTGAGCTAAAGGGAAAATAGGCTCACATTTAGGCGATATAATTGTTTGAAAACGCTTTAGTAATGGTGCAAAATGAAACTTACCTCGATGATCAAGAAGCGGTATCGAGGGACAAAATATTACTTTAAAGCTCGTAAATAACTATAATGAATAAAAACTGTGCATTAAATAATGCCCCGGCTTTTAATACTAATGAGTGTTTCAGCTTTTATTCCTCAGACTCGTCCCCTGTAAAGGACGATTATAAGGGATCATTCACTTCATGGCGGCCGTCTGGTATTTGTGTGTTAATTAATGAACGTCAGAGATAGAAAACGAATCGATTGTTCGTGATGTTATGGAACACGCGATGCTGAAGGTGAATGACAGTCCAACATCATTCGTTACAGATTGGGCGGGGCCTAGCAGGGGGCTCCAAATTACATTGTGGCCATGGCTGAGTGATGAATGTATGAATCTTGTCAAGTGCTCGCCGCTTTCCAATCTAAGCTTTGCTAACGGCTTCTTATGGCCAACATGTAATGAGGTTTTTGTGGGAACCTCTACGCCAGAGCAGATCCGAAATTTGCCAAAGCTTGACGTTTTTTTGGAAATTCAGACCTCGGTGAAATAAATTATTTCTAGGTGTGAATGTTGTTCGTAAGGTTTCTGAATTTAATTAAGTAACATAACCAACAAGTTTATTCATACGCGAATCAGAAAAGCAAAATTTTATTTTAGTTAAGTTACTGTTTATTAAATAATTTCAATTATTATAAAAAAATTAATATGACATTTGCGTTAAAACAGCTGTTTCACCAGGTAACCTATAAAATCAGCTGTTTTGTGAAATCATAAGTTATCACTTGTTTTCAGCCAAATAACTATATTGCTTACCTTGTCTCTTTTGTGAAAATTATTTCTCCCATATAAAACTAAAATCAATTCATTAACTTTAATAAATGAATTATTTTTTGGAAAACTGTATCAACATTAAGAATCACTACAAGCTTAAAAACGAGTCTTTGGACTTGAATGGATGAATAAAACGTATTTTATTACCAATTGAAAATTTGAACAAGATATATATGGTTGAAACTAAAAGAAGGAATTGAAAAAGCTAATAATTCTTTTTCGTGTATGACGAGGGTATAAAGGTTTTCATGTTTTTAGAAAATAATTGAAAATTAACTTTTGTTGTACTTTTCAATATCACTTATTTAAATGTAAATAAATTTCAAAACGTAATAACCACAAAATCAGTGTTTTTAATCCTTAAATACATTTCAATTATAAAGGTACCATCTTCGGACAAGAATAACTGTCTTGTACGCATAACTTTAGTTATTCTTATAATATGTTTTTATGAAGATGGTTGCATTACATTCGAAATGTACCTAAGGATTAAAAGCACTGATTTTGTGGTTATATTTATATATATGTTATATATATATATATATATATATATATATATATATATATTTATATATATATATATATATATATATATATATATATATATATATATATATATATATATATATAGACCCTACATATTTGTATGTAAAATTTAGAAAATTAAAATTACACCACAGTTGCTCCAAGTTGATAATTTATTATCCTTTTTATAAAGCTAGAATTTATATTTCATGTATAATTTATATATAAATTAAAATTTATTCTTTCTCTCTCCCTCTCTCTCCTTCTCTCCCTCCCTCTTTCTCTCTCTCTCTCTCTCCATCTCTCGCTCTCTCTTCCTCGCTCTATCTCTCTCTCAAATACAGGGTTAGAACAGAGAGTACCAGACAGGGGTTTCTGTAGGCTCCACGAGCTTCAATAATTTAGGCTCGGTTGAATAAGTGTTTTAATTGCAACAATGTAGGCCTAATCGCTTTGGCTGTCCGAGTCCTGGGGTAAGCTGCTAAATGTCCTCCGGTCATGCGATATCTACACACGATGCATGTACGTGACCTACCTCACTGCGTGGGATTACAGTCCGTGCTTCTCCGGGTTATCTGTTATGTTGCCTCTTCAGTATACACCACTTACCTAACTATTGCTGTTTAGCGTTAATGTCTTCGTGAATGTCTCACTAAGAGTTTTATAAGTTTTGTGTTATGAGTTTCATACACTCAAAATTACGTTAAAATCTCTCAATCGGCAAAACATTAACATCTGTGTTTATCTTTCTACCATTAAAATGTAACAAAACATAATGTTCCTTTCACGAAATTTTGCTATGGTAAAATGTTTTTTCGTCATCCACTCAAACTAAATTTAAATAGTATTTATTGTGAGTTCGCGTTTGCTGTATTATTATATGTTTGCATCAACCCATAAGTAAAGTTTAAATATTAATAAAATGTATTTTATTATATTGTTTTTACCTTTTGTTACTTTAAAAATGTAATTTTTGTGTAGGATGTATTTTATTGTCAATTATTCTTTGGTTCAAGTGTATTGTTCTGTTGGTCGTTAAAATACTGTCTTATGCTTCTTAAGGGCTTCATGTTGTTCATTATATTTATATCACTTATTCATAATGAAATCGCACTGCCTTCGGAGGATTTGATGAAACGAGAAATCATTAATATTATTGAAATACCATTTAGACAACTAATTGAGACGAAAAATCTTCCACGAGCAGTGGAAAGTGCGTTCAAATAAATTTTAGAACTAATAACTAAAAGCAATATGAAATTAGTCTTTCACCTGTTATGAGTCATCATTAGGACTATGAGTTACCTCTCTCTGATTCCGTCGGGAAGATAGCATGCCGCGGAATGTACTCCTTTTGTCACCGAGAAATGTGCCCTCTCTCAGTTCCTCTCTCTGTCAGACTCTACTTGACGACTCAGTTTTATTTAATTCAAAACTACACCGGAAAAATCAAGCTTTGGCCGCACAGCTATATTACTATCGGTCAGCTGTTGGTCTCTCGTAGCGACAATCAGAATTATTTACTATCGGGTCTAGTTTGGTTAGGTTAGGTTAGTAATAATTTATATTTGTTAATAGGTTTGTACATTTAGTTTTTTTTTAATTATATTTTTCACTATTATTAGCATTATGTTGTTTTGTTTTAAAAAGTGTTGAATTCTAATTGTGTAGACATCAATGTATTATATTTAGTTGTTTTAAAATTCCGGAAATCCTTTAGTCTCTGGAAATGCAAGTTTATTTTGTAGATGAATCCCTGCATGTTATGTTAGCAAATGCAATCGCTTCGAAATAAGTTGCAACTATCTCTTTCCCAAACTAAATAACTTTGGTTCGGTTATTGTAGTACAAACTTCTGAAGGTAGTTGAAAACTTGTGTTGTTAGTTTCTGTATTCACTTTAGTGAGCAGCAAGTAGTTTTTGTATAGATGGGTAACAAAGATTACGGTTGGCAAGATAGTCGCGGCGCGGCGTTAGATTAATTGTTGTTTCAAAGTGAAATTATTCAATAGCCCTTGGAAAATTTATATGCTTGTGCTACAGGAAACAATGCAAGTTAAAAAGATTTGATTGATTTTTGTTTGTCTGCAATTCGTTTTTGTAATGTCTTCTATTAGTTCACAATCTCCCTATTTATATCTTGTACAAATTTCCAATCGTTAATAAATTATTGTTTATTCATCCACTCAAATTCATTTACATTTTTCTAAACTTGTAGTGCATGACACTTTATTGTAATACAGTTTTATCAAATATTAATTTATTTATTAAATTAAAATAATTAATTTTAGTTTTATATAGGAGAAAACCTTTTCACAAAAGGGATAAGGTATGCAATATAGTTATTTCGTCACATTTGGCTTGAGATAAGTGATAAGAAATGGTTTTACAAAACAATTACTTGTATTTGTAGATTGTCCCTTATAATACATTCAATCGCTAATTAAATGGATGCAACGAAAATACAGGGTTGTAGAGAGAGATTTAAACAGGTGATAATAGATAGTTTCGTTCTGACGTTTTTAAATTTGTGTAAAGATAGCCTTGGTAGTTGAACTCTGACATTATTTTCGCCAGGTAATTGTGATGATGTATTATCCTTAAGAACTGCTATTAGCTGGAGCTATTTAATCTTACCACACTGAAGTCGACAATGATTCGTAAAAACGTACAAAAATGTTTCTTCGGAAAGTGAAGTTTCTCCTAGAAATTGATAGAAAGACTAAAGTAAATAGACAAAACGCTTAATATTGTTACGGTAAACCTAAAGTCGTGTTTTTCTGAAGCAAGCTATTTTATAACTATTACTGTAAAAGTGTCTTGTTTCCTAAAAACAGGTCTGCCTGGTGAATATTTTACCGAATTGAAGTAAACAAGAATAAGAAAAAAACAAAACGTGAAACCAGTAAAACGATATAAATGTTAGTTTTGTAAATGAAAATGAAACCACTTTAACCACTTTGTCAAATTGGGCTTCGGTAGCCTCTTAAATAATTTTTATTCGGGTTCTTTATTCCCAGAAGTATTTTTCTCTCGACGCTATTCTGTTATAATGAAATATAAGTTATTAAAACCTCTAATGTATAAAACCTATTTCCATACGCCTCGACGTAATTTATGGAGGTCTGGATTTTGGTTTTACCCCCTGCAGGTGCAGGCGCTCTTTGACGCGTTAGTTTAATTTTACAACTGTTTTGTTTTTTAATAGTCGCCCCTTAGGCATTCTTACAAAACGGTTCACCCCAAAGATATAGTTTATTTTCTTTTAATTTATTTCACGGTGGCCGTGGAGAAAATGTAGTTGTTTAAATAAAACACTGATTTCGATAAATATGAAAATTGGGCAAGTTTCTGAGTTGAATAAGCTCAAGGACTATGTAAAAATATTCTATAATATTATATATATATATATAATCCTTTTTCATTTCCTCCTATTATATCAAACTCTCCTTATAAATATATTACTAGTTCATATTTTCAATCTTTAATCAAATACATTTATTCACCAACTCATGCTCAAATACATACTTTTTAAACTTGTAGTAGATGACACTTGATAATTTAGTTTATTCAAATATTATTGTTATAATGAAATTGAATAATGAATTAATTTTAGTTTTATATGGGATAATAACTTTCACAAAAGGGGCTACGTATGCAATATAGTTAATTCATCCCACTTGGCCTGAAATAAGTGATAACATATAGTTTCATTAAAATACCTGATTTAATTTTATATTTTATGTGGTTAGGACAGCTGTTTTAACGCATAGTTTATGTTACTTTATTTATAATAAATGTAGCTATTTAGTTAAGTGTAACTAAAATATTTTTTTCTGTTAAAATAAGTAGGGATTGATTATATAAAAAAAATGTATATTTATTGTTTATTTACTTACTTTTGATTTAAAAATTTTTGTTTAATCAATCAATTATTTAAAATTGTTAGTCTGCAACTCTCGCGATATTCCAGAAATAGTTTTCGGTTAACCTTTTTTCTTTCGAGAGGTTAAGTTTTGGTAAGGAATGCTTTGTGTGGAATTAAGTCAATAATAATTAAAAAATATACTCATCTGTTGAAATATATTTATAAAACGACGCGTTTTGTGGATGATGTACTTTCTCAGTGTGTGTATAGAATACACTAAGTTGGAGAGGTAGGTCTCCAACACCACGGTGTTTACACTTCCATTATTGCAAGTTCTAGTTGAACCTTTTATCGCTTCCGTGAACAAATAAAGAAAATTGTACCTCAATTGTGCCCGTAAATCTATCCGTACGTGGTTTCTCTATGAGTTTATTTAGCTCGATTTCGATACATCTCGAAGTTCGAGTTTCAGCAAAACACAATACTTGAAACAGAGACCGCGTTGAAATCACCGTCAATAAGGTGTCCCCAAATAAGCGTTCAAATCACCTTCAACAAGGTGCCCTTAGAGAATACGCTTCTGCGGTACTAATACGACGCTGGTACTGCTCCAGTAAGTTCAAGCCTTGCTCGGGCAGGACAGACGGTGAAGTTAAAAATCGCAATTACTAGTTAGAACGAACTTATCAGCCTGTTTTAACAACCGAAACCGACTTTGAATGTACGCCAAAGTTTGAAACATTGGTTAGTTAGGGTCAATTCTGTAGAGGTCAACAACAAATTGGAGCCACCGACTTGATTGTAGTGGCAGAGACGTTTGATTGCACCTTGTTAAAACTTCTCCGTTGGAAATGTCAATTACGGGCGACAGACGGAGAGTTTTCTGTGTGTGACGGTCATCGATACAGTAACAAGCTGCATAGATGGCAGCGAAGGCGTCTCTGGATTGGGGAAGGGGAATGTTGGCAACAGAGTTTTAATCCTTTTTAATTAGTTTTGAATTATTACTTGTAGTTGTACCTAGGTCGTAACAAGCTATTTAACAATAGTATCTACTGCATTCTAAAACCATAGAAAGTGTGTTTCTATTCTTTACCGTTTTTAATATTTGGAGGTATTTTGTAATGAAACAAAGTTTGATAAAAGATATGTTTTTAACCTTCCCGTTTCTAAAAATGTCTCTATTCTCATCTATACACCCCTATTTCTTGGAAACATTATATGTTCTCAATACATTCTTTACTAAGACGCATACACACACACACACAGAGCTTTCTTCAATGCCTTTGTCGTTCTTTTAATTCCTAAAATTGATATATTATTTAAATTTTTACGGTATTTTTTTATTTACTAACGTTTTATTTTACTATCGATTTTTTCACACTTTATTTGTTCTTTAAAAATGTCGATGGTTATTGTAGGTGCTCAGGTTCACTAGATAGTATTTTTTAGTTAATGTTCTTGCACTTAATTGTTTGTACAACACTCTTGGTTTGTCAAATTTCTGTTAATTACAATTTTTATTATTGACTATAAAATATTGGCTTTTTTCACTCTGTTAGTCTATGCTTTACATTATTGTTTCTATAATATAAAAATTTTAACATTTTGTAGTTCTAATTTAATTCTTGAAGTTCAAAATTATAAAAATTTTAATTTTTTTAGATTGCAAGGGCAAACTGCCCGTTGCAATACACACACACACATACACACACACGCACACACACACACACTTACACGCACACACACACATACACACACACACACACACAAACAAAGACGTGTGTGTGTGTGTGTGTTTGTGTGTGTGTGTGTGTGTGTGTGTGTGTGTGTGTGTGTGTGTGTGTGTGTGCGCGCGCGTGTGTGTGTGTGTGTGTGTGTGTGTGTGTGTGTGTGTGTGTGTGTGTGTGTGTGTGTGTGTGTGTGTGTGTGTGTGTGTGTGTGTGTACTTATTTTGCTTTGTATATACTTCAAAAACTTAAAATGCACCAACTTTAGCTGCGACAGCAACTTGATGTGGATTTGCCTCGTGAACAGAGTTAGAGCCCCTGTAATCTTTATATGTCCAATCAACATTCCCAAAATTAACTTGTGGACATAACGGCATTTATGATCGCATAGTTGAAATGATAGATGACGGAGTTTGGATGGAACCTTTTCTTGCATGCGCCAGAAGTACTGGGGAAACATTGTTTATCAGATTAATTCTGGCAACGGTTTGAACAAAAAATGAAGTAGCCTCAGCTATGTATTGCCTTAGGCTCTGAAACATTGGAAAATTATTTTTCTATGAAACGTGTGCTTCGTTTTGCTCCAGACGTCTCATCCATGCAAACAGAATGTGTCACCAGAAAGTGTGGGAGGGTACTGCTATTACTATATAATTTTGAAACTTATATTTAAAAAAACCTGCCTTTGTAAAACCTCTTTTTTAACATAAAGCAAATGTATTTTCGTGATGGGCCTGTAAATAAATAAAACAGAGCTAAAATTAAAATAATCTATCCGAGTCACGTCCCACTAAACAAACACGTATCGTTCCTCTGGAAAAGCGAGAATTTTATCCCTCCGAAAAATCCGGTCATTTGTTAACGATGCTCCCCGTGATTGTGCGGGCGCGTGACGTCATAACGTCAAAAATAAAAAAATTAACGTTTTAATGCTCCGTTTCGTTTTCAGCTTAATATTTTTTCTTTCATTAATTTTTTATTATTATTCACCCCATTTGGATACAAATACGAATTTCTTTAAGAAAATGTATATCATTGCTAAGCAGTTCCTATAGAATAAAATTCATACCGTAAACTAATAAATAGGTAACTTTATTAGAAATACACGTACGTTTTTATTGTGTATTATGTTAATTTGTCACATTTTCTACGTTAACTGTAAGTTAAACACAAAATACATTAATATATAAACAGTGACTGAATTTCAAGTGATTTTTTTATTGTTAGTTTTGAAATTGCTCTGTGATATATTCTGCAAGTGTTTGCTAGTAGAATATCGTTTAAGTGTTTAAATGGAAACTTGAATCAATAAGCACAGTTGTAACTTTCGGCCCGTGTGAATCTACGGTCAAGATGCTTTCAAGTTGTGTCATTGGAAGGGAGGAGAACGTTTTGAGTTTTGTTACAAAAACTTGAAGTTTAAACATAAAATAACCATAAGGTTAAAGCGTCAGACGAAACCACAAGGGGTTTGATGAATAACAAATTAATATACAGTAGAGTCTCGAAAGTCCGAGTCCCGATTTTTCGATCTTCCGTTAAATTCGTGTCTTGAGCCGAGGTTAAGCCGCGGGATTAATCATCTACGCCGCCGCCGTCTATAAACATTTTCACGTCAGCATTGGCTGTTGTATTTAAGAACTAAAGTGCTGATTGTTTGGGTAGAGAACTATTCAAAGAGTGGTTTTTAATGAGTTTGAGCCTGAAGCTGAAAACATTTATAAAGAATAGCTTCAGAATGCTATTTTACTGTTAGACAAACACAGTCGCAAGATTAACTATGCCCTGATGATATCCGTGCTATATTTCTACCTGCAAATGTTACGAGCCTAATCCAGCCGATGGTTCAGGGTGTTCTGAAATCTATGGAAACAATACACACGTTACTTTATACAATTTCTCTTTGAAGCGACTAAGAGGGAACAAAACATTGTAAAATATTTATATAATATAATGTAAATATAATATGTACAATTGAAATATTTATGAACTGGATAGCCGAATAATGGAATAAAATTAAAAAATAAACATCCAGTAAGTCGTGTAATAAAATCCTGAGTTATAATGAAACTCTTGACGGGGTTACTGATCCACAAGAAGGAAAAGATTTGACATTTCTTGTCAAGAAACAGGTGTTACGATTGTTGAGATGGTACAAAAAACTACTGAAGACAGTGACGAAGAGAATAAAGATGACGTTTCGACCGAAACAGTACAAGTAACAAAAATTAGTCCTGGTGACGGAGCGACCGCCTATATTGAACAGCAGACACCATGCCAACAGATGTGCTTCTGCTAATACGTCTACGCAACACCGCAGCACAGAAAGGATCTGATAAGCAGACGCATAAGTCACATAACAACCTTTTCCAAAAACTATAGCAACCGTGATGAACAACGTATCCAAAGCAACATTATTATGTGTAAGTACTGAAATAAATAACGTTATATAAACATATTGTGACCAGTTTTAACTATAGTATTCGGGCTCATTAGAATTCCTGTTTTTTTCTAATGTACAGGAACGTATTTCCGTGTAATCCGAGAGGGTCTCCCATTGCCGATACTCTACTGTAAATGTAAACATATAAACGCAATGTAATTGTTTTAAAACAACACCTTTCTTAACCTCTCGACAGTTCTCCTTAATACGATTACTGAAAATGTAATGCCAAGATGGCGACAGAAGCGTAAGCCTAATACAGAAGGTTTGAGCCATGTTCGTAGAGAAGAGCAACACAATACAAGAAGAGAAACTAAACTAGAGAAGCATTAGTGTTTCGAACTAAAGCGTCGTAGAAAACTATACACGAGGTCCAAGAACTAGATAACAATGTAATATTTGGTCAGTAAAGCACACACTAAAAATACAACTAATTCATCAAAAATGCAATAGCTTATTAAGGGAGTGTAACTAATGCGTTAAGAAAATATTAGGAATATCTACTTGCACCCAGGTTTTGAACGCTGCATATTTGAGACAATATTGGGTAACCATGGTGAATACATACATAGCTAAGACGATTAATAATCCCAAACTTAGGTTTCCTCTAGAATCAATGGTTTGTAGGTTTGGCAAAGTTTACTGACAGCTTTAACAGTAATGCCTACAGGTTTTAATTTTGTTTTCTCTCTTTAATTTTATTTCTTTGTGGTTGACCTAGAAAAAAATTCGGATTTTGAACTTGAAAGCTTTAAGAGTATCAGAATATGTTGTATATCAGAGTTGTATTATCAATATAACTAATACTGAAAAATGTTCTACGTATTTCATTTGTGTGTATTACATAAGCTTAGGAACCTTAAGGTTAAGCGTATATTAATTACTGCCAGGAAAGTTATGGGTTCGATTCTAGGTAGTACCACGGAATTTTTGTGTGCTTTCTATCCTTCCAGGATAATATGCGAGCTGCGTAAATAAATATGTAGGGCCAAACACATCATACCAGTGATTGTTTGAAACGTAGAAATGGTTATCCTACATCATACCATTGTTTTCAACTTAGGAATGGTCACCCCACATCATACCAGTGATTGTTTTAAACGTAGAAATGGTCACCCCACATCATACCAGTGATTGTTTGAAACGTAGAAATGGTCACCCCTCATCATACCAGTGATTGTTTGAAACGTAGAAATGGTCACCCCTCATCCTACCAGTGATTGTTTTAAACGTAGAAATGGTCACCCCACATCATACCAGTGATTGTTTAAAACGTAGAAATGGTCACCCCTCATCATACCAGTGATTGTTTTAAACGTAGAAATGGTCACCCCACATCATACCAGTGATTGTTTTAAACGTAGAAATGGTCACCCCACATCATACCAGTTACTGCTTGAAACGTAGAAATGGCCACCCCACATCATACCAGTGAATGTTTAAAACGTAGAAATGGCCACCCCACATCATACCAGTGATTGTTTGAAACGTATAAATGGCCACCCCACAACATACCAGTGATTGTATGAAACGTAGAAATGGCCACCCCACATCATACCAGTGATTGTTTGAAACGTATAAATGGCCACCCCACAACATACCAGTGATTGTTTTAAACGTAGAAATGGTCACCCCACATCATACCAGTTACTGCTTGAAACGTAGAAATGGCCACCCCACATCATACCAGTGAATGTTTAAAACGTAGAAATGGCCACCTTACATCATACCAGTGATTGTTTGAAACGTATAAATGGCCACCCCACAACATACCAGTGATTGTATGAAACGTAGAAATGGCCACCCCACATCATACCAGTGATTGTTTGAAACGTATAAATGGCCACCCCACAACATACCAGTGATTGTATGAAACGTAGAAATGGCCAACCCACATCATACCAGTGATTGTTTGAAACGTATAAATGGCCACCCCACATCATACCAGTTACTGCTTGAAACGTAGAAATGGCCACCTTACATCATACCAGTGAATGTTTAAAACGTAGAAATGGCCACCCCACATCATACCAGTGATTGTTTGAAACGTATAAATGGCCACCCCACATCATACCAGTTACTGCTTGAAACGTAGAAATGGCCACCTTACATCATACCAGTGAATGTTTAAAACGTATAAATGGCCACCCCACATCATACCAGTGATTGTTTGAAACGTATAAATGGCCACCCCACAACATACCAGTGATTGTATGAAACGTAGAAATGGCCACCCCACATCATACCAGTGATTGTTTAAAACGTAGAAATGGCCACCCCACATCATACCAGTGATTGTTTGAAACGTATAAATGGCCACCCCACAACATACCAGTGATTGTATGAAACGTAGAAATGGCCACCCCACATCATACCAGTGATTGTTTGAAACGTAGAAATGGCCACCTTACATCATACCAGTGAATGTTTAAAACGTATAAATGGCCACCCCACAACATACCAGTGATTGTATGAAACGTAGAAATGGTCACCCCTCATCATACCAGTGATTGTTTTAAACGTAGAAATGGCCACCTTACATCATACCAGTGAATGTTTAAAACGTAGAAATGGCCACCCCACATCATACCAGTGATTGTATGAAACGTAGAAATGGCCACCCCACATCATACCAGTGATTGTATGAAACGTAGAAATGGCCACCCCACATCATACCAGTGAATGTTTAAAACGTAGAAATGGCCACCCCACATCATACCAGTGATTGTTTGAAACGTATAAATGGCCACCCCACAACATACCAGTGATTGTATGAAACGTAGAAATGGCCACCCCACATCATACCAGTGATTGTTTGAAACGTATAAATGGCCACCCCACAACATACCAGTGATTGTTTTAAACGTAGAAATGGTCACCCCACATCATACCAGTTACTGCTTGAAACGTAGAAATGGCCACCCCACATCATACCAGTGAATGTTTAAAACGTAGAAATGGCCACCTTACATCATACCAGTGATTGTTTGAAACGTATAAATGGCCACCCCACAACATACCAGTGATTGTATGAAACGTAGAAATGGCCACCCCACATCATACCAGTGATTGTTTGAAACGTATAAATGGCCACCCCACAACATACCAGTGATTGTATGAAACGTAGAAATGGCCACCCCACATCATACCAGTGATTGTTTGAAACGTATAAATGGCCACCCCACATCATACCAGTTACTGCTTGAAACGTAGAAATGGCCACCTTACATCATACCAGTGAATGTTTAAAACGTAGAAATGGCCACCCCACATCATACCAGTGATTGTTTGAAACGTATAAATGGCCACCCCACATCATACCAGTTACTGCTTGAAACGTAGAAATGGCCACCTTACATCATACCAGTGAATGTTTAAAACGTATAAATGGCCACCCCATATCATACCAGTGATTGTTTGAAACGTATAAATGGCCACCCCACATCATACCAGTTACTGCTTGAAACGTAGAAATGGCCACCTTACATCATACCAGTGAATGTTTAAAACGTAGAAATGGCCACCCCACATCATACCAGTGATTGTTTGAAACGTATAAATGGCCACCCCACAACATACCAGTGATTGTATGAAACGTAGAAATGGCCACCCCACATCATACCAGTGATTGTTTGAAACGTAGAAATGGTCACCCCACATCATACCGTTTCAATTTACTCTGTCTCTCCTGAACCATGTCCTCGGACTAGATGGTTATTTTTATAATAGTGAAATAAATATGGATTTTTATACAAATATATACAATTTCTGATCATTGTTGAATATTTTGGCCTATTTCTAAATTGTAGTAAAATAAAAACTATGGATATAACTCTTCCACTCAACTCCTTAAACATTAAACGCTTGAAAACAACGTCTTTGTGTGGATATTTACGAATTCTAAAAAACCGGATTTTTTAACAAGAATACCTATGTTAGTGAATTATATAATGGCAATACTCGTACACCTACCCTTGCATGTTCAATACATTGCTATGTGAATTTTAAACAATAAAATGATAAATAAAGAAAGAGTAATTTTTGGAAATATTCTTATGGATTTTATTAAAAAAGAAAACAGGTATTTGCTATTATATACTGTAAAAAATTCTTACATTTCGTTTGTGTTTACATCTAGTAATTATTTATTTGATTTTATTACTCTTGTTCTCTGATATATTCATCTCCATCTCTTAGTGCTTGCAAATGTTTTATTTTCCTTGGCTTCTGCTATAATTTCTTTGGCTTATTGTTTAGTTTGTACAGTAGGAAATATTTTGTTAAAGAAATGAGAAAACTTTTGATCATCGAGTCAAAGATATTTATTTTAATAACGTAACGTTTCTGCAACTAGCTCGTTGTCCTAATCAAGACTGTTGTACTATAACAAACAAAGTCCTACATTTAACATTCAAATGAGTAATATGAGGAGGCAAAATACCAAACCCCTACACTTCACTAAGAACTTCCGTTGACCTACAGCCCACTAACATTACTTCAGCATTACTGTAGCTTTACGTTTTTTAGCACATCGGACTTGATAAGGGCAAAGATCTAATTTCCAAAACGTCGCATTATTAAAATAAAGAGTCTTTGACTCGATGTTCAGCCATTTATTTAATATTTACTTCAGTGATTCGACAAACATGGATAGAGGTTTTGTGTTTACGCCGAGGCAACACATGTATGAATTATTCTGCCTCTCGGTGAGTTATCTCACCAAACGAGCTCTCAAATATTCGAGTTTGAGTGCCATCGCATTTCGCGCGTGACGTATAGGCTTCAGTTGCACGCGGGACTTCAAGGGCATAAATGTGACGTCATTAACATACGGGCAGTGCATCATTCCATATGGTCCTGCCTTCATACCCCTGTTGCATAAAGGGACGTCTGGCGGCTCAGCCTACCCTTGCAGCTGGCACAATTACATGGATGATGACAGACGGATAGCTAGGCAGAAACATTCTGCCCCAGTTGGCAGGTATATATAGGGTAATTTGGTGAGGGAATAGTCGCCTGTACAAAGGAACGTTTCCTCTAGTCAACGCCATCTAGAAGGAGAGTTAATTCAGTATTTTAAAAACAACCCAGTTAAATGAAATAAACCTGACAGTCTTGTTTATTAATTAGTTACATGAAAGTCACTACTAACGTCATGAAAAACTATTGACTTTAAAAAAAATTAACTTAGATTTAAAATCGAATAATGCATTAAAAGGATAATGCTTTTAAAGGGGCAATTTATTTACGCGAGTTTGCAAATTTTCCAAAGTGTAAACAAGTTGTATTCATTTTATTTCTCATCGGTACAACTTTGTTTGTTTTTTTGTTTTTACTAAGAAAAACATACCTATACAACCTTAATGTGTATCAAATTTTGTGTTTAAATTTATTTAGGACAGTTATATATCTTAAACAATTCAATTTTATATTATCACATTATATGTATATATATATATATATATATATATATATATATATATGAAGTTAATATATTACTATTGTAAATATTTTTATCCACCACTAAGTGCAATAATTTTACCTTGTGTGATGAGGCACCTTTCGGTCATTTGACCATTGTCGAATCACTGATTAATTTTTCTCTATTTTTCTGGTGTAAATGTTCAGTCCATGATGTTGGTATTTGTTGACGTTACACACATTTTCTCTTGAGTTGCGTGTATAATGTTTTTGAATAGTATGTTTTCTGTATATGTTGACTGTAGGCTCATTAAATTGTTTTGTATGTTTTTATAAATGTGGTATTTTTCTAGTGAGTTTAATTCTATTGGGTTATTATTTATTTCAAGTATGGTTAGGTTGTTTTCGTAATTTGTTATTTCATGTTTATGTGATATTAGCATTTCATGATTTACAACACTTTACATAAACTCATTTCAGTTTAAAATACGTCTCATACACAAACTTTTAAAATCGACGATACATTTTAAATTTCGAGATAGGAAAAAACTCGCGTCAGTTGGAAATGAAGCTCTGGGTTTTAATAAAGCCGGTACGTAATTAGGCGCTCTGATTTTAACGATTGCCAGCGGTGAGATGCGGATCTGCAAGGTAGATACATTGTCTCTCAGCCACTATGCGGAGACTTTAACGAGCTTCATCAAGTGTCTCCAGTCTGTAACTCCGAGCTTACAGTCATGTTCTCGACTCAGACTTTCCTAATGACGTACTACAGTTCAGATGCCAGTTTGCAATCGTTTGGAACGGTGATCACTCTGTATGACGTCAGAGTCGATATGATCAGCAATTTTATATATAATTCAAAATGCAAATTTACCAATTCATATTGGAAATATAGTTATGTTAACGAGAGACTTTAGTTTTAGTGTTGAATATTTATTGAAAATATATATATATACAAGTGTGATTATGTATGTGTATGTGTGTGTGTGTGTGTGTGTGTGTGTGTGTGTGTGTGTGTGTGTGTGTGTGTGTGTGTGTGTGTGTGTGTGTGTGTGTGTGTGTGTGTGTGTGTGTGTGTGTGTGTGTGTGTGTGTGTGTGTCTATACATATATATATATATATATATATATATATATATATATATATATATATATATAATACAAGGGGCTTGTAGGAAGCAAATGTCCATATTCATATTAAAACGAAGTTTAAATTTTTGTATAGTAATTTTATTTTTAAATACAAAAATAATTTAATTTTATTCAAATTTTTCATAACAAAATTTCCCCCTGAAATATATTATTTGAGAATGTGTTTTCAATTTGATTTTTTTAACCAATCATGTTATTAATATGTATCTTTAATCCATCTTGAGATTTTACTCGACTTAGTGCAACATAAAATTGATCATGTGTAAAAACAGGTTTGGTCGATTGACGACTTGTTAATAGTAATTGAAAGTAATTGACTAATGAGAAAAATATATATAAACAATCTCTAAAGTGGGCTGTATGTAGTGTTAAAATTTAACGGCAATCGTTGCAGAGCGTTTTGAGTTTTTGAAGCGTACACAAACCAAATTAACAAATATATAAAAAATAAATATAATATAGGATGTTAATATGAATGGAATACTATTACGTTGTTGCTTGTTCTCTTCCCCTGCATCAGGATAATGTCCAACTTCACGACGCAATACATTCCACTATTGTAAGCACCTTTGTATCATGATGATCTCTTTAGTCCTAGCGTATCCCCTCTACCCTTCCTTGACCTTATAACGGGGAGACGCCTGTTTATGCCCCCGATAGAGACTGGCTCTACATCAGGTATGCGACGCTGCACTGGATGTCACGACCTTCCCTATATGGGGGCTGTACTTCCCGATAGTCTTTAAATATCAAGTTAGAGATTGAATATACACTCCAAGATGGTGCCTGGGCTCTAGAAACAGAGTTTAAACTTTAAATCCCCTTTGCAACAATCAGCGCCCTTGCCTCGGGCGAGCAGCGTGATTACCGCCACGGGACGTATTTATCACACTGAAAGTACAGAAAAGAACAAATCTGCCTTAACACAATACACAACACGGGCATGCGCATTACCCTGCAAAGTTTTAATCGCTGTCAGGGGCCACTAATGTGTTTTTCTTTCTAAAATGCTGGCAAATATTTTAATCTTGTTTAAGAAAATATCCTTGTCGAAAGTTTAGACAAATGGCTGTCCAGAAATTGCGTTAAAATTAGTTCCTGGGTAACATTTGTCATTACCTTGCGCAGGGAGAGCTGTCGCGTTTCCTACACTTGAATCTGTTTCTCGTCAAGCTATTACTGTTTCTCAGATAATTTATAATATTTTACTTATAATTAAGATTATAAGCCAATATAAATGTAAAACAATTTATAAATTAGCAATTTCTTTAACTTTCCGGCCAAAACTTGTATAAGCTGACCTAAACATTCTTAACTGTACACTTATAGAAATACTACGTAATTTCAGACTTCAGATATCTGTAAGTGAGAAGAACTCTCCCGGAAGTTAAACATCATGGTCAATATTAACATCTGTTTTTTGTCTCACTTAGAGGTTACTTAGAGTTTATGTTTAAAGCCTTGGGTTCAGACGCTCAGAATAACATTTATTTAATGAAATTATGTGAAAACATAAATTCGTATAGCAGCGGTTTTTAATGTTCGTATTACACATTACATTGTGTATTTTACTTTAATAAGCTTAGGTGTGCTATATTTATCGAATTGTTCTAATTCAACGAATTCTATTAGCCTATCAATATAGCCTATTTTACCACGAATAGAATACTCAGAACAATTAAAATCTAATTGTTTTAAGTATGTATCATTTGTATAGGCCTATATTTTAAATGCAATTGTAATACATAATGTGTTGTTTTTAAAATAAATTTATTTACTATTTATAAAACTATTTACACACACACACACACACACACACACACACACACACACACACACACACACACACACACCACGCACCACGGACCATGGACCACACACCCCGCACCACACATCACCCAACACACACACACACACACACACACACTCACACACACACACACACACACACACACACACACACACACACACACACACACACACTCACACACACACTCACACACACACACACACACACACACACACACACACACACACACACACACACACACACACACACACACACCACACCACATCACGCACCACACACCACACGCCACGCACCACACAACGCATCACTCACCACACACTAGGATCACATACACACACCCACACACCCACACACCCACCCACACACACACACACACACACACACACACACACACACACACACACACACACACACACTCACACACACACACACACACACACACACACACACACCACACCACATCACGCACCACACACCACACGCCACGCACCACACAACGCATCACTCACCACACACTAGGATCACATACACACACCCACACACCCACCCACACACACACACACACACACACACACACACACACACACACACACACACACACACACCCACACCCACCCACACACACACACACACACACACACACACACACACACACACACACACACCCACACACACACCCACACACCCACCCACCCACACACACACACACACACACACACACACACACACACACACACACACACACACACACACACACACACACACACACTTTGAGTGTGCAAATTTCCATGCGATCAAGTGACTTGTATGATTGTTTTGGGTTTATATATTAATTTACAACGATTGATAAAACCCCGTTCATAGAAATCTCCCACTAATTAGACAACCTCACAACGGCTACAAGTCTATATAACGCAACACGGGACTGGAGGGTCATTACATTGTTTCAGCCATCTTGCAGAGCTTCGGCGCGCAACTTTTAACAAGTCACAATCAAGTATCTCGTTGTGCAGGCAGTAACTTAAAGTTCCCGTCACATTTTGTGCCCTCGGAACCTTCGCTCCCTAGATATATTACCGCCGGAGTATTAAATAATGTCCGCAAGTTTAACAAGCAATGCGCTGACATAGTGCGTAATTCGTCTGCTCGAAAATATCAGTAAGTAGTGGTTTTTGACTAATTGGTATCAAAAGTATTATCTAAGTTTCAGTTTGAAATTCAAAGTTGTTTAGGTATTCAGTGACTCAAGAGGGGAATACGGGGGTAGCACTTCAACTCATTAACAAAGTATTCCGATGAATTTATGGGCTCGAGTTATGGGTTCGATTCCTATAAGCACCCAAGTATTTTTGTGCGAGTTTTCAACACCATAGTGGACATAGACTGTGAAGAGGGTTAAGCCTAGGGTCATAATAGGAGGTCGCGTAGTGCTGGCCACTTTGCCTTATCGTCGAAGTAAGACAGCTCTCCTCTGCTTTCCCTAAGCCAAACTAATTTTTATAGGCCATGGAATACACTATAAACGGGTTATATTTATTATTTCTAAAACAAATTAGAATTTAGTTACGTAGTTTTTCCAAAAACATTTTTACAGCGGATAAAATATATTCCATGTGTTGAAGTTGTCAGGTACTGATATATATATATATATATATATATATATATATATATATATATATATATATTTAAAAAATATATAAATAAAGATAGAGCCCCAAGCTTCCCACTTAGTCCTCCATATGATAAAATAATGACTGTCCCCTAGAATAAAAACACCTTCCACTTACCCTCTGACCGAAATACTCGTATCATCATGCCATTATGCCAGACACCCAACCGCACTATAGCCCTTTACCAAAACGTCCTGTTGCTGTTTTCCTATAAATCATATTTGTATTCAAGATAACAATTCCACGAGACATTAGATTTGTTCTGACCTTAGACACTCTTCCCCACAGACTAAGCAACCGTGTAACAGAGAAAGCACACAAGCATTCTTTGCCGCTACCCAAGATCGAACTCAAGCTTGTAGGTTAGAAGCCAGGCGTTCTTCCCATTAGTACACTCAGCCACCACCCAAGCCATGTACGGTATTAAAATATAGTGAAGACTGTTAATATACTCATCTTCCCGTGTGATAGGAATATTTGTGTACATTTTAGAACATTTTCCTGCCTTCAGTAGCATTAAAATACTTTTCTTTATTGACGCGTTTCAGAATAACTACATTATCAACACTTTATAATATTGGCCTGAGAATATTTAACAGTAAGCTCACTGATAATGTTAATGAAGTCAGGAAATGTACAGAATGAATACCCATAGTAAAAATTGTAAGAATATTTACTGCAAAATACTTTAAAATATAATGTTTGTTAACTATGTATATTTAACAAAATAATTAAATGTATTTTATTGGTTTCTCTTAGATATAACTATCCACCACAGTTTTGTATCAGATTTAAACACATTTCCTCTTGCAATATCCCGATTAAATTTGTGGGACAGAAAAAACGATATTTATAAAGATGTCACTTCTAATTAAAGGAAACCGTTAACAAAGCTTAACAGATAAATTATTTCCTTTCTGAAAACATTTTACAGCCTAATGTATCAGTTACATAACGATACGCGATATAAATCCAAGACCTTGTATGTTTTGCAGAACTCGTTTGGAATGTCGTTAATAAAAGGAAATAATATAATAAATCTCGTTTATTGTCCACCCCGCTGCACCATACACAACAATAATACAAGGGGCTGTATTTATTTGTTTTATTGTGCTTATTCTCTCTGTACGGAGTCATCCGATCAAACAAAGCCGTGAGTAAATAATACAGCAGCAAAAGTCGTTCTTCGAAACCTGTCATCGGATCTCTCGCAATCGTTTGTCCTCGGATCTCTCGCAGTTGTACTCCCTCGGAACTCCCACAGTCATGTTCTCTCGGATCTCCACAGTTGTATCCTTTCGAATCTTCCACAGTCGTGTCTCCTCGGAACTCTCACAGTCGTGTGCCCTCGGATCTCCCACAGTTGTGTGGTTTCGGATCTCACACAGTCGTGTGGTATCGGATCTCCCACAGTTGTGTGTCCTCGGATCTCCCACAGTCGCATCCCCTAAGATCTCCCACAGTCGTGTGCCATCGGATCTTCCCCAGTCGCTTCCCCTCAATTCTCCTACAGTTGTTCCCTAGGATCTCTTGCATTTGTGTAGTTTTGGATCTCAGATCCTGCACAGTCCTGTACCCTCAGATCTCTCACAGTCGTGTTTCCTTGGACCTCTTACAATTGTGTGCCATCGGATCTCCCACAGTTTTGTGCTTTCGGATTTCCCACAGTCATGTCCCCTCGGTTTCTCCTAGCGAATCTCCTACAGTTGTGTGAACTCCGATTTCCCACAGTCGTGTGCCTTCGGATCTCCCACAGTCGCGTGCCCTCGGATCTCCCACACTCGTGTGCCTTGGGACCTTCCTGAGTCTTGTGTCATTGGATCTCCCACAGTCGTATCTCCTCGGATATCCTACAGTTGTGTGCCTTTGGATCTCCCACAGTTGTAAGATTTCGGATCTCCCACAGTCATGTGCTATCGGATATCCCACAGTCGTGTGTCCTAGGATCTCCCACAGTTGTGTGCTTTCGGATCTCCTACAATTGTGAGCTTTTGAATCTCCCACGACACTTACGATGTTTTCATATAATTGATAGTTGAACTATTATTGCTTTCTTATGGTTTCCTTTGGATTAAATTATCAATGCTGTATGCGACTAAAATATTAACAAGGCTAGTTTTGACTTCGCGGAAAGATTTTTTTCTAATATTAGAAACTTCTGAAAGTTAGCACATAAAATCGATTAAACAGGATAACAGAAGCCTGTTATTATTAAGGCTTCCTGATAAAATGCAGTAGCGACGAACTGAGAGACCACTGTACCCGACCGCAAATACAAAGGCAACATATTCACCGTCGCCTTAGCTGATTGCTTTAGAGAAAACACTTGTTTACAGCTGATTTTACGCTTCTGAAGGCACCCTGATTTTATCGTGTTTCGAACCCCCTCCCCCCTTTATAGAAGTCTTGAGTCATGTTGTTTCTAATAAAACACACACAGAGACCATCCCCTTCTCCGTGCCAGGTCCATTTAACCGTCCCATTCTGCGCGTGTTTCTACGCCCCTTTTGTAATCATCCTTCAATAAGAAATAAGCGATGACACTGCTGGAAGACCGTGGTCAGTCATCACGTGTTTATATGGTAACAGGCTCATTAATATATTAAAGGGTTGTGGCTGAGTAACCTCGGGAGTGGGTCTGTTTTAAAGGGTACAACCGCTAGTCATACGGAGCGAAGGGAAGAACTGGACTGCCCATGTTCTATCTTTATCTCGTCTCGCTGCCACACTCGTACGCGCTGACACACGGCACGTGACACGTTCTATAAAATATTACCTTCAACATTCTCCTATAGCATGGGCCTAAATCACGGTCATACCAAATCTTTTTTGTTAAAAAAACCTTTATCATTTTTCACAAAAGAGATAAAAATTCCTAAACTTAATATTAACCCCTTCATAGTGAATATTTTCTTTTACTTTATCTTCGGTTTCATTTCTTAGGATTTTCCGTTTTATTCTATTCTATTTTCCTTCTCTATAAATTAAATTAAATTGCTATATCTTTTAGTTTTGCTCTACAGCAGTCTATGTTGTATCTTGCTAGAGATTATTCTGGTTGTCTTCGCTTTCTCCACTTCGTGTCCTGCAGACTCTGAACTCACGGTGCATCTTGAACAAACGTTGATTGTTGAGTTTAATTAATGCACTGACTAAGCATACAGAATAACACGACTGGTGCATACAGCTAGAGTAAGTATAATGAAAACATAAGGAACATTACGTTTTCTAAATATTTGCGCTGACTCCCCCTCCCTCTCTCTCTCGTTAAGAGTAATTAACTTGAAACCTTTTATGTAAGTGCTTGTGACGTCATCGGTTCCCAAAGTTTTTTACAAAATTTGTTTAGTTTATTAAACTACTTTGATGTAATATTCGAGGGGTAATACGTATAGAAGAGAATTAAATGTACGGTTAGGAAGAGAAGACTTCGAAAGAATTGAAGAAATGAAGTTGGTTGTCAAATTGTGCAAAGGTGGAACGATAAACGATTAATAGTTCGGGGCGGCCAAAACCAGGGCAGTTTTAGATGCTTTAAAATTATTCAATTAGTGGTTTTCGTGAATGGGCACTCAACAATGCGCTATCGCTGAATGTTTTTGTATTTCCCTCATTTACGTTACCCACAGAGAAGCAATACGATGTGCATTGATACTCATGGGGACTGAAACTGGCTGATTCTATCAAAATTCTGATGATCCTCCAGCGTCGATTTAAACTTGTTTGCAAAGTATTTTCTAATTTTATTTTTTCTGTAGTATTTGGATTACGTTTTATTTAGTAAGACGCGGTCAACGGAGGGATAAAAAGTCACTTTTCTGGTTATTATCGTGAACCTCTAAATTTATTAATAATATTCGAGCTGGCTTGTGAGTGAAAGTTATAATTAAAGAATAAAAATATGGTACAACTCACAAATATACAATTTTTTATTTCAAACGCGTTTCAACGACTAATTTGTCGTCATCCTCAGTGAAAATACATAAATGAAATGAACTAAAAAATATATATATCAAAATAACCTATACAGTTTTAGCAAAAGTAAAAACATGATTTTCACTTTTGTTTTTACTTTTGCTAAAACTTTATAGGTTATGTTTAATATAAAAATATATATATATATATATATATATATATATATATATATATATATTTTAGTTAATTTCATTTGTGTATTTTCACTGAGGATGACGACAAATTAGTCGTTGAAACGCGTTTGAAATAAAAAATTGTATATTTGTGAGGTGTACCATATTTTTATTCTTTAATTTTAACTCTAAATTTATCGTTTATAAATTTCCAATAGCCTTCACAGTTTACCCGTCAGCAGAATCTAAATACAGGATAAGGCCGTCTGAAACAAGAAGAAAAATGTAAAACGTAAGGGGAAACTTTAGCGGCCAAATAATATATTATCATTTAAGCTACGATAAAGTGACTCGAATTAGAAAAGACAAGTGATCTTGTTCAAGATTCTAATCAAGTTATAGATCCATCCAGTGCGCCCGAATACCAACTACTAGCAGTTCAGTCCCTTCTTTAGCCACTCTCGCCACTAGCGGTAAATTCATGGAACGATACCTTTTGAGGTTATATTTTTGTGTATGACTGAGTTTTGTTACGAATAGTATATCAGAAACAGAATTAATAAAAAAAAACTGTTGAGAGCAACGGCTTCTTCAAGTACTAAACAGTATTTACAAGTTTGAACAATAAGAGAGGAAGATATTTGTGTTTTTTCACCTAATCTTGAGACTAAAGCTATGAAGGTTATATTAAAAGAAAAAAAAACAGACATAAACAAGAAAGCCCTTGAAGAAGGACTAAGTACAGGAGAAATAACTAAATATAAACTGCGGAATATAACAAAGTATTTTACAATATCAGTGCTGGTTTCGCTTCGTATAATGCTGAGTAGTCATTTTTGACAAATATTCTTGGGTTTTCTGCTCGAAATAAAGTGTCTCCCATGAAATATGAAACAGCAAATTGAAAGGAAAAGGGAGTGCTATGGACCATGACGGAAACGGGAGCGAGAGAGACAGACTGACCTTTGGAAATGGCGGCGTCACGTCTCCAAACTAAATTACCCAAAAAGGATTCATGGGGTTATTTCGATTTAACTTTATCGGAGGACGTTAAGTTGTTTATGCACTACATAGCCCTTGGTTAGGTTGCGCTAATCGATAATGGGGCACGTGCTTGGCGTTAAAGTCTTTGGAACGAGTTTATTAATTAAATAATCGCTTACAGTTATCATTAATACATAAATAGATTTGTTCTTTCCAAAGTGAATTTAAACTTTAATAAATAGAATACGTTCCTTTTTAAAAACTTTAATTGTACTTTTAGAATTTAGGTATTCGTGTAATGCCTAATAAAAATGGACTAAGTATATATAATTGTAAAATTATATACTTTTTGCTCATATTTTACTATTAATCGATACATTATTACTCTGTAACTTGATGACTTAGTGACTTCTTATTGAGTAAATTGAATAATTTGTTTTTGTGGTGTGGTGATCATCAAATGCGAAGGGTAGCAAATTATTGTAAGTGCATGTAAGGTTGAGAGAGGTGTATAATATATTCAAATTGAAATACACCCAGGGGTAGATTCAGAATTTTATGGGGGAGGGACAGAAGGAGTGGTGGGATTAGCTCAGAGTGAATAGTTCTCAGCAAGAATGTAATATAATGAAAAATTGTAATGTTTAAAAAACAACACTTTATAAATAATAATATTCTATTTTACAAGTAAATATAAACATCAGTTTATTTTGAGATTGTGCAATTTGTATATTGTGTAACTTTTGACTCTCTAGTGGGCGTGGTCCTTTTGTTTCTCGCTGGATCCATCAGTGCATAGCGATCTCTACCGAACTATCCCAATTTCGAGATAGATATCTGACGCAAGTAAAAAAAAAAAAACTGGACCTCTTATACAAAGAGTTTATTACAAGAGTTCTTGTTTCATCTGGCGTTATTTACGGGGAGCAAGTCTGTCGCCGAATATATTGTCGCTCCGTGTTGAGAAAATCTCTGCGTTATTATTGCTCTAATCTCATTGTAGATAAAAGGCATGTGACTAATAGAAGGTTCAGCGTGGCTGTGGAAACATTCACGCCGTATAAATCATTCGGGATTAGTGCCTTATCTTTACGTGGAAGCGTATCGGAACAAACACGACTTTATAAGGCAGTGACAAAATAATCTGGAACTGCTTCCAGTGTCATCTGTTTGTATGGGCCTGTATCTCTCTCTGTTACTCTCTCCCCCTCTCTCTAACAATCTCTCTCTCCCTATCTACCCCCTAACTCCCTCCTTCTTCTTGTTTTCCTACATATTAAAGTAAAAGCATTTCAATAATAACAATATATAAATAATAAAACTCTCGAAGCTTTTCATCACGTTAATATATTGACATTAACAGCAGCTGTTCTGCTTCGAACACTGTCTAGAGCAGGAACAAACTCATACTACTTACAAATCTACTCATTTTAAATTTAAAGAGTATTAATAATGTAACCGTACATACTAGCTTGAATGATTTATAAGAAATATTCTCAATGGCATTTGAAATTGTATAAAAATAACCTGTAAATAATAAAAACAGCTGTTGTATGATATCATATGTTACAACTGTTGTTTAGATGAGCTGACCAGAGATTTGAATGCTTCAGAGCTTATATTTCTGTAGCATCCTTGTATTTCTCCCTCTGTAGCATCCTTGTATTTCTCCCTCTGTAGCATCCTTGTATTTCTCCCTCTGTAGCATCCTTGTATTTCTCCCTCTGTAGCACCCTTGTATTTCTCCCTCTGTAGCACCCTTGTATTTCTCCTTTGTAGCATCCTTGTATTTCTCCTTCTGTAGCATCCTTGTATTTCTCCCTCTGTAGCACCCTTGTATTTCTCCTCTGTATCATCCTTGTATTTCTCCCTCTGTAGCATCCTTGTATTTCTTCCTCTGTAGCATCCTTGTATTTCTCCCTCTGTAGCACCCTTGTATTTCTCCCTCTGTAGCATCCTTGTATTTCTCTCTCTGTAGCATCCTTGTATTTCTCCTTCTGTAGCATCCTTGTATTTCTCCCTCTGTAGCATCCTTGTATTTCTCCCTCTGTAGCATCCTTGTATTTCTCCCTCTGTAGCATCCTTGTATTTCTCCCTCCGTAGCACCCTTGTATTTCTCCTCTGTAGCATCCTTGTATTTCTCCCTCTGTAGGATCCTTGTATTTCTCCCTTCTGCTAAGCTGCAGGTGTAGTATTTTCCTTACAAACATGATTCCTATGCTGCTTCTAGAACTCTAAAGGAAAGCGCTAGACTGCCTGTTTTTGTCGCGTTTGTACTGCTGATAAGCAATAACAATTTTATGTTTTTTTTCTAATTGTTAATATTCTAATATAACTAACTATATTGTGTAAGAAAAAACTCTATGTAACGGACATCCATTGTTGTCAAGTGGAAGGAGATATATCGCCGCTATACCTATATATAAAACTGCAATGGATAAATGTCTTCACCCTTCTCACGTGCTGTCAGTATCAATAGCGTTTGCAATGGGTGAGTAGGCCTTTACCGTCCCCGCAGACAATGTGAGTCCCTTTACAAATGTTAGTCTAGCGAGCGATACGGGCTGGTAGCCTATATAGCCCGGCGGGGCGGTCACTATCTCTAAAGTAGTGTTTATTGCGGAATTAACTTGAAAAGTGTTTTATTGTTTGCAATGACTTTATTAACTCTTAACAAAAGGCCATTAATACATGTTAATCTGTTTCTTACAACTCAGTTATACTAACGGATAAATATAACCATTTAGATGAAACAAGTAAGGGGCAAGGCAGATGTCGGAAGGAAATTATCAACACTTTAAGTAGAAAAGGAATTCGCAACACATTACCGAAGTGTTACCAACGTAAACGTTCCGTAGAAATTCCCTTGTAAACAGAATTATGGACTGTTGTAAACCTTAATTAGTTCATGATGTATGTATAGTTAGAAGTGCACTTGCCTACTATTGTAAAGGTCATGGGTTCGATTTCTGGTAGCACCAAATAATTTTTGTGTTTTTTTAGGTCCACTGAGTCTACGATGATGAATAACTTTGTTTAGTCCTAGGGTAATAATTGGTGGTTGAAACGTAATGCTGGACACATTACCTTGAATAACATAACGTATTGGCCTACGTGTGCACCTCTATCATGCCTCCTCCATTCATTAATATCTCTGATAGACTCTTTCATGTCTGGTACAGTATATTACGTCTGCTACACTCAATTGTCCCTCTGCCACACTCAATTGTCCCTCTGCTACACTCAATTGTCCCTCTGCTACACTCTATCATCTCTGCTATACTCTGTCATCACTGTTACACTCTATCTAGTCTCTCCGACACTCTATCATGTCTCTGCTACACTCTACTATGTCTTTGCTACAAACGTATCATGTCTCTGCTACACTCAATCATGTATCTGCTATACTCTATCATGTCTCTAATATACTATCATGTCTCTTTTACACTCTTTCATATCTCTGTTCTCTATTCCATTCTATCGTGTCTCTGCTACATTCTATCATATCTCTGCTATACTCTTTCATGTCTCTGCTACACTCTCTATCATGTCTTTGCTAACACCATATCATGTCTCTGCTACACCCTATCATGACTTTGCTACAAACGTATCATGTCTCTGCTACACTCTGTCATTTGTCTACTACACTCTATAATGTCTCTGATATACTCTATCATGTCTCTGATACACCCTATCATGCATCTGCTACCCTCTATCATATCTATACTAGACTCTGTCATGTGTCTGCTACATTCTTTAATGTCTCTGTTACACTCTATCATGTCTCTGCTACACTCTTTCATGCCTCTGCTACATCGTGTCACATCATGAAAAGGAGTCATATTTGCAGCATTTAATGACTAAATTACTGAGGATATACTTTGCTCGCAGGAACTGTGTTTAGCATTTAGCGAGTACAGTGTCGATAATATGTTGGTAAGTGTGAAAAGTCTTGAAGCTGATTGCAGGGACAGAAAAGTAGCCGATAATGTGATAAAATTACCTCATAATCCTTCCCTTGTGTTGGGAGGCAAATTCCTCAATCGTATGACCTGGAAAGCAGCATTCAGTCTTTCGGTAATGCACCTGAAACTTCATGCTTAGCGAGCTAACTCAGAAGTCTCTCGTAGACACTGGAGACATTTTGTTTTTGTATAGCTACTGTTTCTTGGAAGCTGGTCCCGGAAGCCTTATAAATAACTGTATTCGTATACCAACTCTACGCCTAACGTTAAGGTCTCTCGGTTGTTGTCGCCAGGAATAATAATTTCTCTACGCGGGGACGGAAATAAGACCGAAGAATTAACCTTCCGCCTATTTCCGGCCGAGCTTATGCATTATTCACTCCGCACTGCAGGCAGGCCGGGTCCTTTCGTCGCTTGCTCTGACTCGCTCGTCTGTTTCCGCCGCATGTATTGTTTGTTTCTGCCAAAGTGTGCGGGCAGTGTGTGAGCAAGAGATTTCATTTTCGTTTTGTTGTAACATTGACTATTTGTATTTTAATGTGGGTGTATAGAAACTCACACTTTCCGAGGTCAATGCAAACGATATTTGATTGTAAACCGTCCACAACTAATAGAGGTGTGGTGCCACACGGCAAGATAGTCGTGACTAAACGGGTCCTAGACATCCTTGAGCCCTTCGGTTTCCCTTGGCGCTCAGAGCTTCCTATCTAAGATCGCTACGTTATCAACAAGATATTTCCGCGTTGAAAATTGGTTGGGTCTCATATTGTATTATCTTCACTTTCACTTTTCATACCCGTGATTAAAATTTAATAACTTCGTAAACACAGATTAGATTCAAGTTCCTAATTTTGCTAACAGCCTCTAACAGACACAGATGTTTTCATAAATTGTAAAAAAACAAATAAGAAAAAAGTCGCTATAAATATCATAAAACTGAATAATTAGTTAAACCTACATCATACAAACACAAGCTTACATTAAAAACAAACACGAAACTTTGTAAAGGCAAGTTTTTTTAAAAAATAAAATAGCTTCTACTATTATAAACAAATAAAACCTCTTAATCCACAAAAACCTTTTATTTCTGTCCTGATGTACATTTTGATTACATAGCGAACACCTCCCGAGGAAATTACTAAGACTCTTATAGTAATTTCCTCTGAAGATGATTGTTTTCCAATCGAAATGTACATGAGGTAAATAAGGCTTTTTTTGTTTAAGAGGTTTTATTTAAGAGTGTTATTTATTTGTAATTAAGAATTACACCACAATTGCTCAAAACGATTTTTAGCTTGTTCTATGTCAATAAAAACTGCTAAATATACTATAATACAAATTAATCACTTAAACAATAGTTTATGACTATCCGAACTTTAAATTTAGTAAATTTGTTAAAACTTTTAGAACGTTTTCGATCGCTATTTGCCGATCTTCATCAAGTGTCTTCTGCTTGAAGATGTTGGGTCAAGCGGCGACGGTTTTAAAGGTAGGTTTTCGATAGTATCAAAGAGTATCTGTGATTTGTATTGTGTTTGTTCGTTTAATATGTTTGTACTTTGTGTTTTTGTGTGTCTGTAAATTTCATATTGTTCTATTGTGTTGAGATGTGGTCCTTTTTTGTTGATGTGTAGGAATAGATACAAAATACTCTCTTAGGCCGAAAGAAGTGAAGGCTACATTTAAAGAACGTAGTTGATATAGATTTTAATAGAATCTAGTTGATGTATTTAATAGTAAACCTAAGAACGTAATAGAAAACCTATATTACTAGAAAATTTACTGAATAAAATATATTATTTGAAATAGGTTCTTAAAATGTATCAGGCGCTCACAAGAGAGTTTTTATTAAAACTATAAAACCAAATAAAAATATATAACTAATTGGATTAATTATAGTAAAATTTATTGAGATATAAATTAATATATTTAATTACTGATCCAGAATATTAAATAGTAACATTTTAACTTAATAATGTACTGTGAATAAAGTAACGTAATGTACGCGTTAAAACAGCTGTTCCACCATAATACCTATAGGATAAAATCAGCTGTTTTATGAAATCATATGTTTTAACTTAATTTAAAGCTAAAATATGAAGAGCGTCCCGTAGCGTGACGGATCAGATGCTTCTCTCCCGTGCAAAATATATCCGCCGAGAAGTATTCCCTCCAGAATGTTCATAGTGGAAGTAACTGATTGCTGAAGTGAAGGAAGTCTGTCACAACACGTCCGATTAGGTTAGGTTAAGGAAACAGTTTTGTTTTGTTTTAATCTAACCTACTTTAGGGGGATGTTTGGTAGCAGTATTATGATACACGGATTAGGTTAGGCTAGGGAAATTAGTTTGGTTTTGTTTTAACCTAACCTACTTTAGGGGGATGTTTGGTAGCAGTATTATGATACACGGATTAGGTTAGGCTAGGGAAATTAGTTTGGTTTTGTTTTAACCTAACCTACTTTAGGGGGATGTTTGGTAGCAGTATTATGATACACGGATTAGGTTAGGCTAGGGAAATTAGTTTGGTTTTGTTTTAACCTAACCTACTTTAGGGGGATGTTTGGTAGCAGTATTATGATACACGGATTAGGTTAGGCTAGGGAAATTAGTTTTGTTTTGTTCTAGCCTAACCTACTTTAGGGGGGTATTTTGTTGCAGTATTATGATACACTCTGGCTATATGTTGAAGCGAAGTAGTTTAGGATGGAGGTCTGTTTTCTCTGGAAACATTGAGTCTGTGTGTAACGACCCCCTGGGACTGGGAATAGGGACACGTAATGACGTCACCGGGACTGAAGTAGACCTGCTCTCAACCGAGAGGGATGAGGAAATATGGAGGGTTGCCCGAGGCGAGGTTACCTTAGTATAGACTGTGTATCGATAGTAGGCCTATCGATAATTATACGTCTCAATATAAGGCAGTTAGCATTGGAAATAAAGTCCGAATTGAGGGCTTTGCGAATTATTTGTATCTATTATGCGTTGTTCTGTCTTCAGTATGAATGTGCAAGATAATGTTTTATTTCTAAATTCTTTGATATTATACAATTCCTTCTGTTAGTTCTTACTCCCCCTTTATATAACTTGTTTAAATTTTCAGTCGTTAATCAAATACTTTTATCTGTCCACTCAAGTTAAAATATATTTTTTTAACCTCTACTGAATGACAATTGATGTTAATACATTTCTTCAAATATTATTCATTATTTAAATTTAAAATGAATTACTTTTAGTTTTACATGGGGGAAAAACATTTCATAAAAGGGGCAAGGTTATGTGGTAGAACAGCTGTTTTAAAGGCTGTGTTACTTTATTTATATTGTCATTTAATAAAAAGTAAATAAAATAAAATATTTCTTTGTTGACCTAATAGGAATTGACTTTAAAACATTTCTGTTTGCATTATCTTGTTTTTACAAACATTGAAACATTAACTTGTGTCTGGGCAAACAGTGTTGGCACGTATGAGATTTATATGTGCCCAAACATTGCTCCGTTAAGAATAGGCAACCGGGCATCGCTCATGTTTCTATTGATTTAAACAGCCCTTGAGAATAAGCCTTGTTAGTGCACAGAAGGGATCGACCATGGTAACGTTCGTTTGAAATACAACCCCTCTGCATCTCGGTCAACTTGGAATGGCGTATTGTGAAGATACCTTGTGGCCTAGGCCTAACGAAAATAGATTCTTTTGCAATTCCTTCTATTAGTTCACACTGTCCTTATCTTGTTCAGATTTATAATCGTTAGTAAAAGACTTTTTATTCGTTCATTAAAGTTCAAATATTTTTTTTTTTAACTTGTAGGGTATAACACTTGACGTTAATACAGTTTTTCAAATATTATTTCATTAATTAAATTTAAAATGAATGGGAGAAGGACATTTTATAAAATGACATCGTAAACAATATAGTTATTTTAACAATTTTACTGAAAATAAGTCATAACATAATTTCATAAAACAGCTGATTTTATGTTATAGGTTATGTGACAGAACAGCTGATTTAACGCATAGGTTATGTTACTTTATATATAGGATCAATTGTAGCTATTTAATAAAATGTAACTAAAATAAATTTTTCTGTGTTGATCGAAGCAGGAATTGTCATTGAAAACGTTTTGTTTATAAGTAATTGTTCGAGTTTGCCTCCCATTTGCTTACTTCGCTGTGAAGCGTTGTAGCTGTCGGACGTGTGAATTTAGTGCTCCGGTATGAATGTAATTTAAAGTGGGAAAAGTTATTGTTTTGTGTTAATTTTGTGCGTAGTTTATAGTCATAACGTATTCTCACGTCTAGTTGTATAATTCGGGTAAAGTTTTAGTTATTTAGATAGTAATTAGTGTAAAAACATCTGCAACTGTTTTGAGGTTAACAGTACAATAGTGTAATGTAGTGTTAAAGTGATGTTGTTATAGTTTAAAGGATTTTTAACCGTAAGTACTGATATATTATCATCTGACTATTTATTATTTAAAGATTATTAGATTATTTTAGTAATAATAGTAAATGGAGTTTTAATATAACCAAAAGTTGAATTATTATTTACTATTTACATCTGGGAAGTGAATTTCTTTAAATTAATTGTTTCTCTTATGGATTGTTTGGGGATTCTGTTTATTAAGGAACTTGTTTTTGAATTAAATATAATATTTACTAATAACAGTAACAACTTTGACGATTTAGAGGTATTATGTAACGAAATGTAGTGTTTTAAAGATTTTTTAATGTAAACTTCAGATAAGGGGCAAGTTATGCAATTAGGTTAAGCTTGTTAGACCTGTCTGAACTTGTCCACGCTGCATTTAGCATTGGGCGGTGTTGGATTAATTTTAATTTGTAAACATTGTTTTATTTTGGTATTTTAAGAGTATTGTGGACTGAATATATTATTGCTTACATAATAATAATAATAATTATTATTATTATTATTAATATAAATATGATTGTAATTGTATTTAAATAATTATATTTGAAATATAAATTGATTGAATAATTGTGCGTGTGTGTGTTAAGGACTAGGCTTGCTGGTGAATATAGTAGCCACTAGTGGGATATTTCATAGACAGAGCATCTACATAGGTTTTCTGAGTGTTTGTGTATGTGAGGTAATGTAGAATGAGTGATAAGTGGGTAAGAGTTCTAGGTCTGGAGAAGGGGAGGTATCAACGCCAAAAATGTATGGGAAGAAAAAGGGGACAAACTCGGTAAAAAGCAGTGCTTCTGAAGGTTCTCCGGGGGAAGAGGGTTATTTCGGGATGGTAAGGCTTAGGGCTGAGGATTGGGTGAAGAAATTTGGGAGTTATGTGAAGAAATTGATGGTTGGGTAAGATCAAAATTTTCCACGAGAAACATGAGGGATATTTTAGTAAGAGGTTGGAAGAGGTTAAGGGCATTGGGAAGGCATTGAAAGAAGAGTTTGATATTTTGGGAATTTTACTTCATAGTGCGTGGCAGAGAGTGAAGGAATGGGGCGAGAAATTCGAAATTAAAATGCCGTGGTTTAAAATGGTTTCTAGAGATGATAAATGAAGGGGTAAGGGATGTGAATCAGGTGATAGGAGGGTTATGGAGGAAATCTCTTCATTTAGTCTCCTGGTAGAGACAGGCAGAGTTGAAGCTGACGACCTTAGGGTAAGGGATATGAAGATGATTGGAAATGGGTTGGAGGAGAGGATGGAGTTAAAAAGGAAAATTGAAGAGCGCTTGGGGAAGGTAAGGGAGTATGGGGGAGGGTGGAGTGGAAGAAACATTTAAAAAAACTTCTTTGGATTTACAAAAAGGTATAAGCAAGAGTATGGTGACAATGAAGGGGAAAATTAAGCAAACAGAGCATATAAAAAAAGCGGAAAAGAGGGTGGAAGATTTGTTTAGAGGCGTTAAAGAAGCAGTGAGGGTGGGTCTGGAGGAAAAACTAATTTGATAGCAAATTGCGGATTTGGGAACGGTTTTGATGAGAAATGTCTTAAGGTTGAGGTCGATCGAGGTCTTTGATCCACGATTGGTATTATATGATGGATAAAGGGATAAGAATAGATGAAGTAATTAAAAAGAGGAATGTAGAAACGTTTGAAGAGCTAGAGAGGGGGAATTGGGGAAAAGTGTTAAGATACTATTTACCATGAACATAAGGAGAAGGGAACATGAAGGTAACATTTCGTAGGGTCTCAGGGAAGGTTTTTAATAGATTTATGTCTCTGGGCAGGGTATATATAAGACTAAGAGAGTTTAGAGTTAAGGAATATTAGGGAGTGTATCAGAGTTGTAGGTGTCAGGGTTTGGGATATGTGGGTAGACTTTGCAGGGGGTCGCATTGTGTGCAAGGTGTGTTGATGGTGGGTAAGACGTTTGAAAGAGCGTTGGTAAGTAATCTTGAGGAAGTGTTTGATGGTAGTGTGTCGAGAATCCAGTCTTGATATGTAAGGGGTAGATCGGTTGAGGAGACGGTAAGTACATTGAGGGAGTGTGTGGAGGGTATGCGAGATAAGTAACCTATGTGTTGGGTGTTTTCATAGACATGGCAGGGGGCTTTGACAGAGTTTGGTGGCTGGGGGTATTTGGATAGAATAAAGGAATTGAGAGTAAAAGGGGATGGGTATAGGGTAGTGAGGAACTATCTACGAAGCAGGTGGACATATAAGAGAGGGGATTTTGTCGGTGGGTAAAAGGGATAATAGTCGGTGTCCCCAAGGATCTGTATTAGAACCACTGATATGGAAGATTCTATTCGATGCGATTGCGAGAAAGATAAATGAGGGAATTGCTGGAAGGCATATGATTGTGTATGCGGATGATGGTGTAGAGTCGCTGGGAGATAGCGAAGATCTGTGGGGTTTGGTTTCTAGAGGTTAGTGTGTATGGGACCTTGTCACCCCATTGCAGAGACGATTTACCCCTAGCTAGTGATGATACCCATGTTTCTCTCCGGTCACACAACTCTCTTCAAGGAGAGTTTAATGCATTTATTTATACCTACATATTGCTTTATCCTTTCCCACATCAAAACCCATTAATCTAGGCATCATTATTTTTCCTCTATAGGTTACAGTAGTAAGTATTGAGGGATTTTATTTTAAAATTACTTTGTAAGGTTTAGAAATTAAATTACGTTTCAATAAAATTTAGACAGTTGTAAGATATTTAGTAAAAGCTTACAATTTATACAAAATGCAGCTTAAAAAAGTCGTCACTAAGTTGAGATTAAAGTAATAAATTACCAAATTTGTCCAAAATAATTTCATAGATAATGGTCCACCATCATTACCGTATTAGCGCAAGCAGTCAAACATTACTATCTCTACAAAACTCTTTCTACTTTACTGTAATTAATGTTGTCTCTAATTATAGTTTCAATATGAAAGTAGTTTATAGATACTAGTATAAGTATTGTTATCGAAATCATAAAGTATAGTTATTAAATTTATTGTTTGCTTCCAGGTAATGCCAACTTATGAGCACTAACCCTACAAAGTATCGAGTGTGTAAGGTAAGGAGATATTAACGTCTCTATATATTTGTAGGAGATAATGCAATTATTCTCAGTCTGTACTCAGAATGTTATTGCCCTTCCCCTTCGTAGAAGGACGTCATTCCATAAAAATAATCATACCAATCGAAGCGAAATTAAGAGTATAGGGGTTACTAAATGAGAGAGAGTTGTAGAGACCCTGTCTGGCATGTGTACAGTAGAGTGTGAGGCTACCCACACACGCCATGTTTCTCTCCGTTTACACTACTCTCTCCAAGGAGAGTTTAATGCTTTTAGTTATACCTAATGATAACGTATTTTATCCTCACTCTAACCGAAACCCATGAACCTATTTACTGTTTCTCTCTTACAGGCTACAGTATTAAATATTAAGGCTTTGTATTATAAAAGAGCCATAAGTGGAGACAGAATAGCATTTAATAGACTAAGTAAGGGGTGACTTTGCAGTGATGAGTGAACTAATGATCCCTTTTATAGATATATCATTTCGGACAACAACCATGTGAGGGCTATTAAAGTGTAATAGTAACTCACGTATTAAATTGAAACGGCCAAGTTTAAGAAAAAGAACACCCTATACGAGCAGATTAATATATTTCTTGCAGCCGAACACAAAACCATGCGGTATAAAATGTAGATCTACAACAATCAGAAATAATTGATTTTGAAATGCAACAGAAACAACTCCGAGTGACGCTTGTACAATGATTGCAGCGAGAATCATTTATTGCTTATCCAACGATACACGGTAGCAGCAAACTCATCGAGGGAGGATCGCAGCGTTTAGGGGTAATATGGCTCCGATTTGCAACGATTGCTGTTCCCTTTCGCAACCTAATACAGCCGTAAAGCAACGGGCAATAGCTTGGCCTCAGATGGGTTTACATATTTAACCTGCTTTAATACGGCAGTGTGGGTGTGACGAAATCCCCTCTTTCCCTCGGGATATTGCTAAAATTACCCTTTCTCGTGGAACACTGATATATGCTAACACTTTAACATAAATAAAAGTGTTTTATTCGTAAAAACCAACTTTTAAATCTATTGCTAATACGGTCGTATTTATACTCTGAACTAAGTTTGTCCGGTTGCTGAGTACTGATCATACAGACCAAATTCTAACTGAGCAAGATGTAGTAAAATTAAAAGAAATTTCCTAAATAAAGAATCGATAGTCAAATAAATGCAGAACAATAACACACACAAACATTTATATAAATATAATACTTTTAATTAAAGGGTAGTAATATAATATTATATATTTATTTAGACAAAAAAGCGAGTGTAATAAAACACATTATATATATATATATATATATATATATATATATATATATATATATATATAAGCCCTATATTGCTGAATCTTTGATTACATTACATGTTTGAACACAAATATGTTTAAACACACACACACACACACACACACACACACACACACACACACACACACACACACACACACACACACACACACACACACGCGCTTACACACACATACACACAAACACACACACGCTTAGACACACACACACACACACACACGCACGCACACGTATGCAACCTTACAAACACGCACACATAACACAAACAACCATAATATAGTTCTGTAATCACAAATCGAAGACGAATCATACAATAGTTTTTTTACATATGAATAAAGAACTGTCTGCCACACAGTTGCTTTAAATTCTAGACTTGGGACGAATAGACTATTAAATATAAGTCAAAGGAATACAATAAAACTGTGACAATCACCCTGAACGCTTAAGGACATGCAGTAAATAACGAACTTTATCCGACGGGTTGACTCTCATTCCAGACTTTCTTACACATAAAATAAATAAAAAGTCCTGAAATATGTAACGGCAATTGGAAAGGGAGAGAAAGGATGCGTTATGGAGCATGAAGGGGAGAAAAGGGACGCGTTATGGTCCATGAAGGGAATGGAAGTGAGAGAGGCCGGCTGACCTTTCCAAGTGGCGGCCTCACGTCTCCCAGCTAAATTACCCAAAAAGGATTCATGGGTTATTTCGATTTAACTGGATCGGAGCGGGAGGCTATTAGGTTGTTTATGCTATATACAGCTCTTCCGTTAAGTTGTTTTAATTGACCCGCATGTTTGTTGTTTGTTTTATGCCATCACAATTGGACCATTTAAACTTTAGCGTTTCGAAAGAAATTGAATCGCGTTTCCCCTCCATATCTACGTCCCCTTCTCTCTCTCTCTCTCTGTGTTTCTGTGTGTGTGTGTGTGTGTGTGTGTGTGTGTGTGTGTGTATGCGTGAGTGTGTGCGTGCGTGTGTGTGTGTGTGCGCGCGCGTGCGTGAGTATTCATTCTTTAAAATCATTTAACTAAAATTAGGCTAAGTTTCCAAATAAGGTTTACTCTAATTTTAAACGTGATGTAATCTTCTCAGACCCCATACCCTCTCCACAGTTTAAATGTTTTTTAAGAGACAACAAAATATTTCAGGCCTAAAATAATACCTACTATTTCGCTATAACTCGAATATAGCGATTTCAGTTTCTTAATACACAATGTGGAAAAATTTATAAAACAAAATTCTATACTTCACGATATTTTGGTAATTTTTATAGTTTTATATTTTAAAAATATATAGCATCTCTAAAGTTATACTAATTAGTTAAAAACTTGTGCATTACTGCTCCATGTTTGCATAATCTGCAGTCAAGTAATAGATTTATTAATTATTTTTTTTCAGTAGCGAACAAGATTAGTAAAAATATTATCTATTATTAGATAGAATTTTTATATAAAAATTCGTTTCGAACCTTTGATCGTACATTTTATATTTGTTTTGTTGTTCTAAATGAGAAATCTTTTATGTTGCCCATTTTGATGGAGTTTGGATACGAAAGAAAAAGATATCTTATACCTTGTCGCTTTACGTATAACTGTAATGTTAAGCAGGCACTTTTAGCTGGGGCAAAGTAAATACATCCTTAGTCTACCAGATGTCAGAGTTGTAGGAATAGTAAAGATAACGCAAGACGATGATGTCACACATTTCTTCTATCTTTTAGGGTACCTAAGTACTTGCACACGCCTGTTAGAAGCGCTTGAAAATATCAGTACGTGTTTTTGCGAACCTGAGTAGTATTTCTTGCTTTAGTTGTTTGTTTATATTTTTCATGGAATGAATGGCAATTTTTTTTACCTCAGTTGAGAAAATATTTTTCGGAAAACCTGATTGTGCAAAGATTTAATTTTACCCAGGATTCTACTAGTTTTGCATAATTCTGGAAATCGTAGATCCGGTTGAACCGCTGGTGTCATTCCTGGACAGGTGCACACTCCAGATCTTAGGGTAAAGCTTTCGGGCCACTTTATACTGGTAAAAAGAGAGCTAGGCACCAGCCCTCCGACCCAACTTAGGGATTCACAATAGTCACGAGTTGTGAAGTTGGTTTCATGGAAATACTGATCCCAAGTGCTGGGCTTCAGAAAATACACAATCTCACTTATTCTTAGGGATAAAAGGATCTGACTTCTAAGCTCTACCTCTGCACTGTCATCCTGTCCCCGTGTCGAGCGGCCATTATTCTTCTTTAACGTTTATCTTCTTTCTAGACTATAGATCCTCTGAGAATTGGTCGATACAGGTTTATTACAATGCATAGTGACGTCACAGACCAGGGACTTCACATAACCCTTTTCATTATTCCAAGCCCTTTTTCTCTTATCCTTTTCAGCTTATATCATACGAATTGCATTCAAACCACTCAATATGTTATGGTGATGATGAATTTCCAACATAATTATCATAATTTTAATCTAATGCAGTTTTTTATATTTAATTTTATAGTTATTGATATTTATTCTAATATCATTTTATTATAAGGCTTAATATACTCTATGAAAACAAATTAATCGCTTTAAAAAGGAATATATATAAATATCGCAATATGTATTGTTGTCTATTAATAAAGAAATTAGGCGAAATACAAATACAAGAATACTTATTGAATTTACAATTCAAAGCTTTTCGTTGGCAAACTGTACCAACATCATCAGGAATATTAAAGCATAATATTTATTGATGTAAATTCAATAATTATTTTGTATTTTTATTTTGTCTTATTTGTTTTATACACACACACACACACACACACACATATATATATATATATATATATATATATATATATATATAATATGTTTTTTTGAATAATAATAATAACCTGAGGTTTTTTTAATTAAAAACTGAGTTCTTACAAGAATTATTTATTAATTTTGTTTATAAACAAGACAATTTTGTTTAAACTATATATTATAACTAACTATTATATATATATATATATATATATATATATATATATATATATATATATATATATAGGCTATAGGTTGTAAAAATGTAACCTTTTATTTAATATATTACTTGCTATAAATTCAGGTACGTATCTCAGCATTTTTCTGAAAAATGTCCAATTGTTGCAAATTTAATAATAAATCGGCTACTTGTCGTTTAAGGGTTGTAGTCACGAACAAGGGTTTTTGCATAATTCTATAGCCGGGAGACAAATTGCTCCTCAAGAGATGACAATATGGTGAAGAATGATCCGACTTGGTGTCGGGTCCCTAATCCCCCAGTGTCCTTGTGGGGAGGGTGCGGTTGTTGATTTAGGGGACGTCATGAGATCTGAGAATTTACAGTGCTTTTCATCTTGTCCGACTTTGGGGTGGAGGGGGACCATGACCTAAGTCCTTGTCGACATGAAGATGGGATCCCGCCTCTCTTGGCAGCCTTTCCCGCACCGTGTAAGGACGCTCGGTCATTGATACCGCAATTTATAGCCGAAGCCTTCATTCAATTTCGTTAGAGTTGAGGTTTGGATCTGGACTGGCGGCGCGTCTCTCATCCCGCTTCTGCTCGTAATTTTCCCAGTGTCTTTATTTCGTTCCGTTTAGTTTAATGGGTCTGTTTTCTCCTTTCAGTGAGCTAATTGATTATGAAACTTTTATCTCTGGTTTAGAGAGATATAAATTATCTGATTTTTATTACCGTATTATACATAAATGAACTGGCATGAATGATCATTAACTCTACATAATATCCTTACATAAAGTACACACATTAATTAACACTCTAGTTACACACATAAACTCCCTGCATAGAGTACATTAAATAGTTACAACTAGATTTACAAATCAACTGTTCCTGTTAACATTTTAATGGTTACAACCAATGGCTTTTATGAGAATTAACCATAACAATCATAACATTAACGACTCATTTTATGTCATTAATTTGGTTTACTTGAAGCTGGCCAGTGTTACATTACTTACGCCCTTACAGCATCCAGTACTACGCTTCATTGCTACACAGGGTTTGATCATAGGTACTCACTATCACACAATAAATCGACCTGGGAACTGAAAAAGCACACGAAAATTCTTCGGCGTTATTCGAAATCGAAGCCAGGATCATTACATTAATAGTCGAGTCTAAGCACTAGATCACCCAGCCGACATAACCTTAAATATTACGTTTTACAATCTATTTACACAAAAAGTACCACAAAAATTGTTGTTTTTGGCATGTTATTCCATAATTTTCTACAAATAGTTCATATCGGTTATTTTAGATGGGCCTTCTTATCCGGTTAATATTTTTCTAAAGTTTATACTTTTATTACAAGAATGCTGCTATTGGTAAACATGAAAATACAGTGGTATATACACTTTGCCAACGGTATCAATGCCATACACGTACAACATTAACTGATGCGCTATTGGTTTAAACATACACTTGTTAGAATTCCTGGTTTTATTTAGAGTAGTAATTAAACGATTATATAGAAAGTTTACAACAATACATTGGAAAGGTCGTTGTTAGTTTATATATACATATATATATATATATGCTGATACGTATTCCTTCACGGATGGAAAAATATGATGAATAGTTACTATCTGGAGTAAATCCGTTCATTCTGCAGTCCATAAATTCCCAGTTCCGACGTTTTGCTAGAATCTCATCCAGCATTGACGAGGTGAACCCAACAGTAGGAAGAGCTAGCGGTTCTACTGTTGTTGGGTTCACCTCTTTAATGCTGGATGAGATTCTAGCGAAACGTCGGAAGTGGGAATTTATGGACTGCAGAATGAACGGATGTACTCCAGATAGTAACTATTCATCATATATATATATATATATATATATATATATATATATATATATATATATATATATATATATATATATAAAAATAAATAAATAACTCTATAATAATAATAATAATGATCTGTTATGAAAAACAATGAACTGTATTGGATGGAGGGGATTTTAGAGAAAGGAAAACAATTTATTTATATAGGGGAGATTAGCTAGTGAGAGCAATTCAAAACTAAAAGAGGGGGTACATACTAAAAGATTTCACTAAAAATCTCACTACTCACTAGTTTACTCACACATACTAGTTTCGGCTACAATATCGCCTTTATTAACCATGGCCCAATACTAACATCAAGTGTCATCCACTACAAGTTGAAAAAAAGTTATTTAAACATGAGTGGATGATTAAAATGTATTTTATTAACGATTGGAAGTTTGAACAAAATAAATAAATATATAGGCAGAGGGTAAACAGCTAGAAGTATATAAAAAACTGTATAAATTGTTCATGAAGCCTTATTATTAGTTATTTATTTTATTTAATATACAAACTTTGATCAACACATTCTTTCAATATAGTATCAACATCGGGTACTAATTAAAACTAATGCAACCAATTAAATTTCAATAACTTATAATATTCGTCTAATTCTTCAAGAAAATCCTGTTACATAGTTTGTTTCGTCAGCATCATATTATCTTTGTAAATATATGGACAAATTTAAAATGATGCTTTGAAGAGACATTGATATACAATTTTTGTTCAACAATTAGTTCATGAATCAAGAAAGATATATGATTACAATATATATAACAAATTTTCAATCGTTAATAATACGTTTTTATTCAACCAGTCAAGTTCAAATACATTTGATTTAATCTATAGTGTTTGATAATTAACGTTAACAATTGTTTTTAACGATAATTAACGTTAATAACTTTTTTCAAATATTAATGTAATAATTAAATTATAAAAAATTTGTAGGGTTTAGGTCGAATTCGAACTGAGTATCTTAATGTTGGAAGTTTAGCGCTTTGGCAATGTGCCAACTTTCCGAAGGCTAGGAATCTATTTCTCAAAGATTTATATTAATTTCTCTTTAACACACATCTAGTCGTCGAAACTTTCATTGCACAACCTTAAATAGTTGCCATGGTTACCACAAAGTATCATAAATAATGCTCTAGTATTGAAAATGAATGAAAAGAATAAAATAAATAAACAAACTGGATATAGAGTATCGAATCGTACGTTTCACAAACGAACAACGCGAAAGGAAAGCGAAAAGAAACTACAACACAATGCAAGCATCAAAAAAAAAGAAACCGAATAAATAGTAACAAGCAAAAATAATAGTCTAGCACCATACAAAGAAAGAAAAATGGAAATGGCAAGGAAATTCGCTTTCTATTTTGCTACCTAATATTGCTATTCATATACATATTTATATTAATTGTAATTATAAAGTAAAATGAAACTAAAAAAAGTTTTCTCGGTTGACATAAGTAGGACTTGAAACTGACTTGAAAAAAAATATATTACTTGTTTCTGATTATAATTAACATTATAACTTGAGTAATTATAAGTAATTAAATAATTATATTTAACATATTTAACTTTTGAGTTGAAAAATCTTTTTTTGAAAAATGTAAACGAGCTGAATAAAATGAGTGTTGATATATAGATGGTACACATTAATTCTGGTGAATATAGTAAAAACTTTTAAAATGTATAAACACTTGTCACGCTTAGTCTTAGGTCTGGACTTAGTAAGTGCAGGTTAAGTAAGCGCTTTGCAAAGTCGAAGGGGTAGCCATTCTCTGGCACAAGGCGGAGTATTATATCGCGACAATATTTCTTCCCCTAAAGAACAATTGTTTGGAAATCTCGATGGAGAAATATCTTTAGATCGGGGTTGGGTTGGGGAGAAGCCCATTGGTTCGGAAGGAATTACATCATAACCTTCTTTTCACCAGTTGGCTTATATCAATACACGTCCTAGATGGGCTGTGTACAGTGGATTGCAGTCTATCACCACACAATGGCTTAGAGATTGCTTTCTATTTCCGAGACGGAGTTTATATGATGCGAAATCCACGATATTTGAAACCCTGCAGTCAGCCGTTATTGGTTATGGGGAGGGCAGTATTATTGCACGTTGTACAATGCTATAGTGACACTTAATCCTGCGCTTTACGCAACCATGTGTGAGGTACTACCGTTCTTGCATTCACCGTGTCGCTTCAAGCGCTACAAATGGAGCGACAAATACACCTTCGAAAGCAGGCTTGCTAACGTGTGTGGATTGAAGTATTTATTGCATTGTTCAAGTCTATGTAGTGCTTCTATATGCTTTTGTGTGGTTAGGACTGTGGATAGGTTCGGCAAAAGTACGATTACTGACATTTTGAATCTGTTGACACTGAGGATGAAGGTACCACCTAGTTTGACCAACATCAAACGTATAAGAGCTACAAGGCTGCATGTGCCAGGACGACGGTAATTACAGTGCATTAATAACGACTCTTCTTTTTAACTCGTCTTGGCCGTCTGTTCGTACATGTTTGTTCACTTAAATTTAAACTAAATTCCCTATGAGCTCCGGCTTTGGTATGTAAACACAGGTCAGCTGTATGACAATGTAATATAATAGTGTTGATCGTAGTTTACGAGACCTAAGTCGTCTGGATTATAGCAAGTTCTGTTCTCTACCCCACATAGTTTTCTGCTACCCTATATGATTTATGATTTAGTTAAGTACCTATCTGTTGTTTATATTTGTCATCTTATAACTTTTCGATAGTATACCTGCTCGTTAGAGATTGTGCCTCCATTTCTTGTGACATTCATTGATAGTTCTTGCCCTCGACTTATTCACTCTTCGGAAACATCGAAAGCTACCTTGGTCAAAGTTTCGTCCAATAAGTTTTGTAGCCATCTTGAAAGGTTAATAGCTGAACACACACACATAGACATAGACACACACACACACACACACACACACACACACACACACACACACACACACACACACACACACACACACACACACACACACACACACACACACACACACACACACACACACACACACACACACACACACACACACACACACACACACACACACACACACACACACACACACACATACACACAGACAAATACACACACACACACTCGCACGCACGCACGCATGCAAGCACACACACACACACACACACACATCGCTCAAGGAGCATTGCTCTGTACAACATTTTTGTAGGAGTCGCTCCATCGTCTTAATGCTTTAGTATTTATAGTAATGCGTTACAGTTAATTATATACATTTGGTTAGATAAATTTTTAAAAGCTTGAAACAAGCGAATGAAAACCTATAACAGTTCTAATATAAATAGGGGCTAACAATAAAAGTAAATTGGATTGGTCCAACCCGACTCGAACACAAAGAATGCTTGTAGTACAGTTAACGACCTTTCGCCGCTTATTGTTTACCTTTGAGGTACAAAACTGCGGCTGTTCTGAAAATTTCCTTAACCGGTTCCGGTAAATTGGACAATTTAGGGACCCAAACGTTTGTTCGTGCAACCGTTGCCATGGCAACCCCATCCTCTCAAGCCGCAAAGAATTCTGTCGGAATAATCCAAATCTATTACTGCCCGACTGTGAGTCACGTTTGTACTAAGTGATGTGGGGTTCGACAACTGAACCGTTTACTTCACCAAAATTAAGTCTTACAGTTCAAAATGCTTAGGTTTGCCTCTCAACTAACGTTTGCTGGTTACATTTATCTCTTACCTTACCTGTACTGCCAACGTTGGCCTCATAACTCACGTGTGCTGCTAACGTTTATCTATAACTAACGTGTGCTGCTAACGCTTACCTCCTAACTAACGTGTGCTGCTAACGTTTTTCTCTGTCAACGTTTACCCCCTAACTAACGTGTGCTGCTAATGTTTACCTCTAACTAACGTGTGCTGATAACGTTTACCTCTTAACTAACGTGTTCTGCAAACGTTTGCCTCGTAACTCACGTGCGCTGCTAAAGTTTATCTCTGACTAACGTGTGCTGCTAACGTTTACCTCCTAACTAACGTGTGCTGCTAACGTTTATTTCTAACTGACGTGTGCTGCTAACGTTTATCTTCAACTAACGTGTGCTGCTAACGTTTATCTCTAACTAACTTGTGCTGCTAATGTTTGGCTCTTACCTTACCTGTGCTGCTAACGTTTACTTCTTACCTAACGTGTGCTGCTAACGTTTACCTCTAACTAACGTGTGCTGCTAACGTTTATCTCTAACTAACTTGTGCTGCTAATGTTTGGCTCTTACCTTACCTGTGCTGCTAACGTTTACTTCTTACCTAACGTGTGCTGCTAACGTTTACCTCTAACTAACGTGTGCTGCTAACGTTTATCTCTAACTAACTTGTGCTGCTAATGTTTTGCTCTTACCTTACCTGTGCTGCTAACGTTTACCTCTAACCTAACGTGTGCTGCTAACGTTTACCTCTAACTAACGTGTGCTGCTAACTTTTGGCTCTTACCTTACCTGTGCTGCTAACGTTTACTTCTTAACTAACGTGTGCTGCTAACGTTTATCTCTAACTAACGTTTGCTGCTAACGTTTGGCCTGTGCTGCTAACGTTTAACAGCGCTGGATGTCGACATCCATGTAAACCAAATGCACTGTAACATACGGAGACGAACACAACGGGTAGGTCGAGGTGGCAGTACAGCGCGATGCCTTGCAGAATGATTACATCGATGCTTTTTGAAAACAAACTGATTTGAATTTACATGGATGTTTACCATGATGCCTACCACGCCTCTTCTCTCTGATTGGTCCTTTTAAGGTCGTCCAGCCCTTCCACTTCCCATCACGCCACGAGAGGGAAATTTAACTGTCAACAACGGTAGTGCGTTATCAGTTAAGTTTAGTATTCGACTATTTTAGCATTTAGAAAGTGCAATATTTTCAAGTGGATAAGTGAATGTCATAGTTGTCATTCTTATACAGGAATGGAATCGTTCGGAGTCATCTTTTAGTTTAGTAAAAAAAAAGAAATAAATCATTTTACCTCATTTCGTTACTGATTTTAATTTTCCTACTAACATTACATTTCCCATTATAATAAATGGGATTTTTTTAAAAATTATTTTGTATCTTTGTATCGATTGGTTTTAATGATAATATTTACATATCGATATTCACTGGTAGCTTATTTAATAACACCTGGTATCGATATTTTCGTTTCGATGTCCCAAAGTCCCTAGTATTAACTTTGTGTGTTTTACTGTATTTGACTTCTTGAAGCTATTTTACTGGGATTTTCGACTTGTTATTTACTAGGCTACGTAATTAATGGTCTTCTGCTTGTGTGAGGTTTATTGTCTTGTTTGGTCCGGATTAAAGACGATCCACTGTATATATACATACATATATATATATATATATATATATATATATATATATATATATATATATATATATATATATATATATATATAGGCCTATATATAAAATCACATATTATGACATAAATGTGATAATGATAAGTTATCATAATATGGTGATAAACAAATCATTGCACACAACTAACGTGTGCTCCTAACGTTTATTTTCGATTTAACGTGTGCTCCTAACGTTTACATCCTGACTAATGTCTTTTCCTTAGGTTTATGTCTTACCGATCGTGCGATGCTTATGTTTATTTTCTAACAATCGTGAATTGCATATCTTTACCTCATAACGATCGTGTACTTGTACGACTGTACTTCCTGACGACTATACTTTGCTACTACTTTCGTTTACCTTCTAACAATCGAACGATGCTTATGTTTACTTTCTAACGATTGTCCACTGTTTACCTCCTAACGATCGTGGTCAGATTACCTTCACTTCATCGCGATGGTTTACTGATTACGTTTACGTACTAACGATCGTGGCCAGATTACGTTCACTTCATCACAATCTTCCACTGAATATGTTCACTTATTAACGATGGTGCCCAGATTACGTTCACATCTTCACGAACTTTCACTGGTTATGTTTACCTCCTAACGATCGTGCCCAGATTACGTTCACTTCATCACGAACTTTCACTGGTTATGTGCACCTCCTAACGATCGTGCTGAGATTACGTTCATTTCATCACGATCGTCCACTGAATGTGTTTACCTCCTAACGATCGTGCCCAGATTACGTTCACTTCATCACAATCTTCCACTGAATATGTTCAGCTATTAACGATGGTGCCCAGATTACGTTGACATCATCACGAACTTTCACTGGTTATGTTTACTTCCTAACGATCGTGCCCAGATTACGTTCACTTCATCACGAACTTTCACTGGTTATGTGCACCTCCTAACCATCGTGCTGAGATTACGTTCACTTCATCACGAACTTTCACTGGTTATGTGCACCTCCTAACGTTCGTGCTCGGATTACGTTCACTTCATCACAATCTTCCACTGAATATGTTCACCTATTAACGATGGTGCCCAGATTAAGTTCACTTTATCACGAACTTTCACTGGTTATGTGCACCTCCTAACGTTCGTGCTCGGATTACGTTCACTTCATCACGAACTTTCACTGGTTATGTTTATCTCCTAACGATCGTGCTGAGTTTACGTTCATTTCATCACGAACTTTCATTGGTTATGTTTACTTAATAACGTTCGAGCTTGGATTACTTTCACTTCATCACGAACTTCCACTGGTTATGTGCACCTCCTAACGTTCGAGCTTGGATTAATTTCACTTCATCACGAACTTTCACTGGTTATGTTTACCTACTAACGTTCGAGCTTGGATTACTTTCACTTCATCACGAACTTTTACTGGTTATGTTTACCTACTAACTGCAGCGGCCAGAATGTCCGATGCAAAGAATCTGGGTAATTGTACAGAATACCAGAATCAAACCTAACCGGGTTAAATAATTGACTAAATTTATATATAAAAATTTTAAAACATTATAATAATAATAATATTAAAACTAGGGTAAATAATAGTAAAATGAAGAAAATTAGAAATAACTTTAGACTTAAAAACCATAAATTATAAGCAATAAGAAAAATTATCACTTCAAAGTGGATAGCCTAAATTATGTAAACAAAAAAAAGACGGTAATTGTGTAGTATAACAAACTAGGCCTAGATGCCGGCTATTAAAATAATTGTACTTAAAAATAATCAGGAATAAAGAATGTAAATTAAGATGTGAGGAAAGTAAATTAGGCCTAGCTAGGGAAAATAGTATTTATGTAAAAGTAAAGATTAAATGTTAAAGTGTAATAGCTTAAGAAATTAGGTTATAATAGAAGAAGTCATATTTGATTTCGGAAAAATCCGCTTAGGGCATTGATTATAAATCTTGTCACTACGAAACGAAAGCGCTACAGTCGAACTTTGGATTAAGAATGTTAAAAAGTTAATTAAATTAAATGAGAAGAAATAAAGTCAAATATGTTATTAAATAAAAGGTAAAAATGCAAAGGACACATCAGAATACAGAAACGCCTTTTATAAAAAGGGAAACTAATCTTAGTTCAGAATTTCCGAACAAACAAAGTCAATTGCCATGGCAACGGCTTTCTGATTGGTCAAAAGTTGAAAAATGGATACTGGGACGTGGGAAGTTTGAAATTGGAGAAGTGGGCCTCACAAAAGAACGCTATCCAAGATCAGAATGCATTAGGCTCTCAAAGCGAGCAGACGTGTTTTTGTACCATGCGATCAGGACAAGAAAAAATGTGCTAAAAACAGAGTAAAAAGTGCTACGATGTGATCAGGGGAAGGAAGATATATATGAGCAAGGGCTCATATATACCCAGAACAAAATTTCGACCACCAAAATGCAAAATTAAAGAAAATAAGAAGATTAACCGAAATTATGGAGAGACGCCTACCTACCAAGACCCTTGAAGCTGTAACAGGACCGACAGATGACAACATTAATGAAGATAAAAAGATTTCTACAGTACAAGGTTATATAATCAATTTAATTATTCTTTTTTAAATAACATTTTACTTCAAATTATATTAACTTAATATCAAAATTAAATAAGATGGGAATAACCTAAGGGACTGATTAGTCAACTCTCTTAGGTTACCCAAATTTAAGTAATAAAGATTCAAAATTGACTTTCCATTCCCATCGCTGTGGGAATGTATGGATTAAGTATAAAGATGTATATCTTATATGGCTTTTTCTAAGTGAATTTCTAATGAATAACTTCCAAAGAAGTTAATTGTTCAAGGCCTAGCCTAAAGGCATTACATAGTAATATTAAGTGTTTGAAAAAGAATCAGATTTTAAAATATGTTAAATTTAACTCTACTAATCAAAATTATATACAAAATTAATTATGGTAACTTTGATAATTTAAATTATATGTAAAATTAATGATAATAAGAAAATTTAAAAACAGAAGGAGATAATAATGTTTAGTTAAATGGCAAGTTGTATGAAATTTTGAAAAAATAATTAGTCAAGAAAATCCTGTGAAATTAAATAAAAACAATAATAATTAATTTGAACCTTGGAACAAATAAATAAAAATGTATATTTTCCAATTAGCTGTGTTTTCATTCTAGATAAGATAAGTTCACTAGGTATCCAGGTATAGTCTTTAAATCACAAGTGTCTCTCAAAGATTCCACTACCCGAAAAGGAGCTTGAACAGGGCTTATCGGAGGCTAATTGGTTTTATCAAAAATTCAGGGGTTGGTTCCTCTGAGAGGTTTATTCCTTGAGGCACAGGTCTATGAAATTAGGTTCGTAGTCAATGGATAAACCATTACTTTCTTACTGACTTAGCAATTGAGGAAGAGGAATAAACAACGGCAAAGGTTATAAAAAGTAAGTCGGTAAGAAAAGTATGGCGCCCAACGTTTGAGGCACGATGCTTACATTGTAACATCGGGTCAACATCAAATAGAGACAGATTTAAATCGACTAAGGAGCCTAGTGAAACAAAATTAATTAAATAGAATTCAATTAAAATTGTAAAAAATAATAGGAATCATAAAATGAAAACCAAAGAAGTTCTTTAAATTAAATAAGAGTTAATTATAATAAAAATGAAATTAAAAAGAACTTAGAATAAATAATAATAATTAAAAGGAAATAATTAAGTAAAATAAAATTCAGTAGGCGTCGGTAGGGCATAATATAAATAATAATGTTAGTTATTAATGAAAGTAAATAGAATACATAGGCGTTAGATAGACAAGGTCAAGGGAACACTGAACCGGATCACATCGAGCACAATTCTAAATGAATATTTAATTAAATACTCAGTACTGTATATAGTAAAAATATAGAAGTAGGAGAAGTTAGTAAGGGAATAAAAGGATAGTTAAATACGAGACTTTAAGATGGCGACAAGACAGAGAAAAGACACAGAACCATCTGAAATGATGGAGTTTTTTAAAAAAATGATGGAGGAACAAAAACAGGAGAGATTAAAAGAGATGGAGGAACAAAAACAGGAAAGATTAAAAGAGATGGAAGAACAGAAACAAGGGAGAATAAAGGAACAAGAAGAATTAGTAAAAATGATAGAGGAACAAAGAAAGAAAGAAAGAGAGGAGGAAAAAGTAGAAAGAAAGAAAGAAAGAGAGGAGGATAAACAAGAAATTAAGAATCTTTGGGAAATCATGAATAAGAGGATAGAGGAAATAAATGAAGGAATTACAAGAAAGAATGAGGAAATGGGAAATAAAATCCAAGAAACTATAGAAAAGATGTATAACTTAGAGGTAACAGTCAGTGAAAATAAACAGACTGTAGAAACAGTTAAGGGAGAAGTCAAAAAAGTAGAAAGAAGGGTACAAGTAGTTGAGAATAAGATAAAGAATATGGGAGAAGGGATAAATATAGCTACCTTGTTTAAATCAAGGATGTTTGAGATGGGTGATAATGGAGACAAAAGCAAGAAGGAATTCTACGGTAGGGAAGATGAAGACCCTATTGATTTCATTAAACACCTAGAAGGTATAATGTCCGAAATTGATCCTGACATGGAGGAAGGACAAAAAAGGAAAATAATGGAGAGACATCTTAAAGGACCAGCACAAGAATGGTGGTTGGCCATGAATATGGAGGAGGAAAATTATGATGAAGTTAAGGAGAGATTCTTTAGCCACTTTTGGGGATCTCATGCACAAGAGAGAATTCGAGGAAGAATCGAAAATGGAAAATATGAATACCATCGAGGCACAAACAACATGGTAAATTATTTCTTAAAAATGGTGAACACGGCGAGACACCTAACCCCGCCATACAATCAGGCGGAGTTAATTATGAAGATTATGAAGCATTATGGGAACAGAATGTATATAGGATGTTCCGGGATGGCGGCTACCGACATAGAGGAGGCGGTAAAATACATCCGAAGGAACATGGAGCAGGAGGCTACCAGGAACCGGACTCAGCCTAGGACTGAGGAACGGGAACCTGAAAGGAGAGGGTTTACACACCAAACGAGAAACCCCGGATACAAGGGAAATTGGAGGCAAGAGCCTTACCCGGTAGAAGGGAGAGGAAACTGGAGACAGGGGCCCTACCAAAGAGAGGGACCAAGAAATAGGCCGCAAAATCAGTGGCAACAACAAAGGCCAGAGTACAGGCCACAAAACCAAACGGAAGAAGGCCCACAGACAAAAGAAAAGAGACCACAAAATCCAGGGCCAAGTGGTCAATCAAAAAACTAAATGAGAGGATCCCTAATGGTAGGAAGGAAAAGAGGAGACAACCATTAGAGATCCAACAACAAACAAAATATAGGAAATATTACCCGGAGAAACAGGGAACAGTAAATAAAGGAAAGGCGGAAGACCTAAAGAACAAAAATAAAAAAACAATACAACAGGAAAATAACAATGAAGTACACCAAAATCAAGAGCGTAGAGTTGGTGGACTATCTCTTGATATTCGTGCTGAATTGTTAGAAGAGGACAAGGAGATTGGCGAAGGTAACCAGAAGAAAGAAACATGCCCTGTAATTGACTGTGAGGTAGAAGGGCACTCTATAGAGGTAGAGATTGACACGGGTGCAGACGTGTCAGTCATTCAAGAAAAGGCTTACAACAACCTCAAGTTGCATGGGCTTAAGTTCCTGGAACTACCCATCAACAATGTGGGAGTTGTAACAGCCATTAAGACTGCACAAATAAAGGTTACCCGGCAATGCTTAATTCCCTTAACAATTAAAGGCATAAAAGTGGACTGCATCTTCATAGTGGTCTCCAAACTTCGGTCGGAGATGATTATGGGGTGCAACACACTGTATGACCTAAAGGCACGGATAAACATGGATAGACGCTTTGTGACATTCGAAATAGAAGGGGAAATGGTGTACCAGGACTTTAAAAGTAAAATACAAAAGATAGAGGAAAATGAAGAAGTCCGAAAAATATGCAAGATAACCCAGGAAAAAGAAGATGCATCAACAATAGGGCATCAAAGCAAAAAGGAGGGGTTAATGCGACAGTGCGAGAAGCAGGGGCACTGCCGAATGAATGAAGGAGGAAATGGACAAGAAACAAGTAAAGGGGAAATCTTAAATATAACGAACGAATATCAAAGAAAAATAAAAAATGAAACAGAGGAAAAATTAAACAAAAACAAAAAATTAAAAAACAAAAATGAAAATATAATAAATAAGGAAATAAATTTAAGACCTGAGGGAGTCAAAACAGGAGATAAAGAAACAACGGACATGGAAAGAAGAGCTGCAGCTGAGATTAAGGGCAAACCAAAATATAAACAAGGTAAGGCCGAAATAGTGCCAAAAAGGGGAAATAATGTGAGTGGAAAAATAATAAATAAGAAAATAAATATAAATAAAAGTATAAACGTCGCGTCGAAACAATTAAAAGGGGGGAACAACGAGGTTAAAATGAATAACCAACAAGTAGCTCGGAAGCCCATGACTAAGACTTTAGATTCTGGAGAGATAACCCAAAGGAAAGAAATTGAAATTAAAGAAAGAAAAAAGAAAAACCCATTTACTAGTTCAAGAGTTCGAAAGTCAATTAAAATGAGAGCCAATCCAAATACGAGAAGAACCTTCATTTCATTACAAGTCAAAAACAGAAAAATAAAAGGTAGATTTAAGGAGAATAAGGGAAAGTTAAGAAATTGGAAAAGGAGAAAGAAGAAAAAGAAAGATAAAGATGGACGGATGATAAGAAAATATTTGAGAATTAACCATTTAGGAATCGAAGAAGAAGAAACAGAAAATAAATGTATATTAGACAAAGAACAGCAAAATCAATTAAACCAGCTAATATTGGAATATGACGATATATTTAGCGAGATACCGGGAAGATCAAATAAATATAAGCATCAATTGAAACTAATAGAGAATAAAACTTTTGTACGAAGGAATTATCCAATTCCAATTAATTACCGTAAACAGGTCCAAGAAGAGATTGAAAGAATGCTCAGATATGACATCATCGAACGCTCAAGAACTCCTTACATCAACCCAATGGTGACAGTAATAAAACCAGACAAGACCATCCGTCTGTGCCTAGACGCTAGGAAGTTGAATGAGATAACTGTGCCGGATTATGAAAGTGCACCCACTATTGACGATATACTAAGGAAAGGTCGCAACAGGCGATATTTTTCAAAAATAGATTTAACGTCAAGTTTCTGGCAAATACCGTTGACTAATGAGTCCAAAAAATATACAGGATTTTTATTTAATAATAAAGTATATAATTTCAAAGTGGTGCCTTTTGGACTCCAAAACTCCCTAGCGGCTCTAGTGAGAACGGTAGATATCACTTTGGGTAAGGAGTTAGAGGAAAATCTTTTAGTGTATGTCGATGATCTGTTGTGTCTATCTGAGACATTCGATGAGCACCTCAGTCACCTGAGGACAATTTTCACCAGATTCAGAGAGGGGAATTTAACCATCAACCCGAAGAAAACCTTGTTCTGTCAACAAGAGGTGAAGTTTTTAGGATATATCTTCAGACAAGAAGGGGTCACCACAGACCCAGAGAAGCTACAGGCAATACAGGATTTCCCAGAACCTAGAAACAAAAAACAACTACAATCGTTTCTAGGTTTTGTAAATTGCTATGCACGATTTACAAAGAAACATGCTGAAGAGACTTCACCCTTGTTGAAATTACTAAGAAAAGATCAGCCCTGGATCTGGGATGAATACATGAGTAAAGCCTTCAATAGGGTAAAAGATTTGTTTACGGAATCAGTCACTCTGATGCATCCAATCGAAGGGCAACGTACGTTCCTACAGACAGATGCATGTGATAATGCAATCGCCAGTCAGATTTTCCAGAGAGATGGACAAGGGCAAATGCAAGTAATAGGGTTCGTTAGCCGAACACTTAAGAGTTGTGAGAAGGCATACACTATATGCGAGAAAGAATTATTGGCTATAGTGCATGGCTTGAAAAAATTTCGGCCATTAATAGTGGGAGCGCCACTAACTATCATAACGGATAATAAGGCATTGAAATTTATGAACACGTGCAATTTCACTAATTCACGAATCACTAGGTGGATATTGGCGATTCAAGAGTATCAACCAACAGTGATACATTGCCCAGGAAAGGAAAACATACCGTGCGACGTCGTGAGTCGGATGTATCAGAATGAGATGGATAATAAGGGAAACAGTCAGAACCGTCAGGTCATAAAAGTAGGACGGTTACAAATAGGATGTGAAGAAACACTAAAAGCAAAATTTCAAAACATAAAAAACTTACAAAGACAACAACCAGAATTAGAAAAATTTTTTGAAAACGTGACCAAATTTAAGAGATATTCTATACAAGAAGGGATATTGTGTAAAGAAGTCAAAAATAAAATAAAGATAGTAATCCCGGAATCAATAATAAACGAGGTAATTGAGAACATACATCAGATATATGCTCACATAGGGAGAAATAAAATAACGAATATAATGAGCCAGAGCATGTATATAAAGCAAATGAAGAAACGGATATTACAAGTGATAGAAAGATGTCAGATATGTCAGTACGCAAAACCGACAAATAGATACCTCCAAGGAAGCACGAAACCAATCGTCTCAAGAGGGCCAGGCGAAATGGTGGCGATAGACCATCTAGGGCCCTTACCAACCAGCGTTGGTGGGGTAAAACATATATTGGTAGTAATAGATAGCTTCTCGAAGTATGTTAAGTTATATGCAGTACGAAGTACCACAACAAGGAGCTCAAAGTTGAAGTTACTGCATTATTTTCAAGCAGTAGGGAAACCAAGCAAGATCCTTACCGATTTTGGAACTGCATTTACATCACGGCAATGGCGTACTTGGATCAGGTGTGAAGGAATCCAACACATACTGAGCCCAGTACGGCACCCGCAGGTGAATTTAGCAGAAAGAGTAAATAGAGAACTGAGAAGGATATTGCGGACCTACTGCTATGATAACCAATCGCATTGGCGGAAGTACCTGTCATACATAGAAGGAGTAATCAATGCTTTACCGCATGAAGCTACTGGATACACTCCAGATCAGATTCAGTTCGGGGTTGATCCGGAATATGGGTGGCAGGGATTTGTACCAGACGTTTGTAAAAATGTAGTAACGGAAACACAACAGCAGCGTGTGCAGAAGGCATACGACAGAATGAGAAGGACAGGAGAGCTCAGGGCTGAGAAATTAAATAGAAAGATGAAGCAGACGGAATTGAAATGTGGGGACAAAGTACTGGTAACAAGGGTAAATAGATCTAACTTGAGCCGTCAAGAAACCGAGAAGATGCTATTAATTTACCAGGGTCCATATGTAGTGGCTAGACGATTGGGGGCAAAAACATATGAAATAGCAAACTTGGAAACAGGGAAAATAAGGGGGATCTATGACATCAAAGACATAAAGATATTTAAAGAATAAAGGATAATAAGGCAAGGTAAATAAAAAATGATCCATCAGTGACATAGGGAGTAACGGTTAAGTAATAAAAATAAAAATGTAAAATAAATCTAAGTAGTAGATTAAAGCAGTAACATAATCCAAATACATAGGACAAATAATATAAAATCAGTATTAAATGTGAAAGAAAAAGCCATATGTGAAATGAACGGGATTCATTGAATTTATTAAAGTAAAGGTTGTGTTAAACAACAATGAATGTGTAAAATAAGGATTACAATATACAATATTGTATAGTTAATATAAACTTGAAATAAGATTAAATAAAAAAGAATGTGACTAAGGACAGGAGTAATAAATGAGTAAATAGCATGTGAAGTGACTAATGTGACAATGATCTATATGAGTGAAAGGGACAGGAGAGTAAATTGTGAACTTTAGTAAAATTAATTAAGTTATGAAGATGAATAGGAATAGTAGATTAATGAAAGGAATATGAAAATTTTAATATAAACTAGTATAAGTGTTAATGTTACTTTTAACAAATATGTTATTAATTATGTTTATCTGTTTCAAGGGAGAGAAGAACCAAAATTTTCATATATTTAAAAAGGGGGGAATTTTGCAGCGGCCAGAATGTCCGATGCAAAGAATCTGGGTAATTGTACAGAATACCAGAATCAAACCTAACCGGGTTAAATAATTGACTAAATTTATATATAAAAATTTTAAAACATTATAATAATAATAATATTAAAACTAGGGTAAATAATAGTAAAATGAAGAAAATTAGAAATAACTTTAGACTTAAAAACCATAAATTATAAGCAATAAGAAAAATTATCACTTCAAAGTGGATAGCCTAAATTATGTAAACAAAAAAAAGACGGTAATTGTGTAGTATAACAAACTAGGCCTAGATGCCGGCTATTAAAATAATTGTACTTAAAAATAATCAGGAATAAAGAATGTAAATTAAGATGTGAGGAAAGTAAATTAGGCCTAGCTAGGGAAAATAGTATTTATGTAAAAGTAAAGATTAAATGTTAAAGTGTAATAGCTTAAGAAATTAGGTTATAATAGAAGAAGTCATATTTGATTTCGGAAAAATCCGCTTAGGGCATTGATTATAAATCTTGTCACTACGAAACGAAAGCGCTACAGTCGAACTTTGGATTAAGAATGTTAAAAAGTTAATTAAATTAAATGAGAAGAAATAAAGTCAAATATGTTATTAAATAAAAGGTAAAAATGCAAAGGACACATCAGAATACAGAAACGCCTTTTATAAAAAGGGAAACTAATCTTAGTTCAGAATTTCCGAACAAACAAAGTCAATTGCCATGGCAACGGCTTTCTGATTGGTCAAAAGTTGAAAAATGGATACTGGGACGTGGGAAGTTTGAAATTGGAGAAGTGGGCCTCACAAAAGAACGCTATCCAAGATCAGAATGCATTAGGCTCTCAAAGCGAGCAGACGTGTTTTTGTACCATGCGATCAGGACAAGAAAAAATGTGCTAAAAACAGAGTAAAAAGTGCTACGATGTGATCAGGGGAAGGAAGATATATATGAGCAAGGGCTCATATATACCCAGAACAAAATTTCGACCACCAAAATGCAAAATTAAAGAAAATAAGAAGATTAACCGAAATTATGGAGAGACGCCTACCTACCAAGACCCTTGAAGCTGTAACAGGACCGACAGATGACAACATTAATGAAGATAAAAAGATTTCTACAGTACAAGGTTATATAATCAATTTAATTATTCTTTTTTAAATAACATTTTACTTCAAATTATATTAACTTAATATCAAAATTAAATAAGATGGGAATAACCTAAGGGACTGATTAGTCAACTCTCTTAGGTTACCCAAATTTAAGTAATAAAGATTCAAAATTGACTTTCCATTCCCATCGCTGTGGGAATGTATGGATTAAGTATAAAGATGTATATCTTATATGGCTTTTTCTAAGTGAATTTCTAATGAATAACTTCCAAAGAAGTTAATTGTTCAAGGCCTAGCCTAAAGGCATTACATAGTAATATTAAGTGTTTGAAAAAGAATCAGATTTTAAAATATGTTAAATTTAACTCTACTAATCAAAATTATATACAAAATTAATTATGGTAACTTTGATAATTTAAATTATATGTAAAATTAATGATAATAAGAAAATTTAAAAACAGAAGGAGATAATAATGTTTAGTTAAATGGCAAGTTGTATGAAATTTTGAAAAAATAATTAGTCAAGAAAATCCTGTGAAATTAAATAAAAACAATAATAATTAATTTGAACCTTGGAACAAATAAATAAAAATGTATATTTTCCAATTAGCTGTGTTTTCATTCTAGATAAGATAAGTTCACTAGGTATCCAGGTATAGTCTTTAAATCACAAGTGTCTCTCAAAGATTCCACTACCCGAAAAGGAGCTTGAACAGGGCTTATCGGAGGCTAATTGGTTTTATCAAAAATTCAGGGGTTGGTTCCTCTGAGAGGTTTATTCCTTGAGGCACAGGTCTATGAAATTAGGTTCGTAGTCAATGGATAAACCATTACTTTCTTACTGACTTAGCAATTGAGGAAGAGAAATAAACAACGGCAAAGGTTATAAAAAGTAAGTCGGTAAGATAACGTTCGAGCTTGGATTACTTTCACTTCATCACAAACTTTCACTGGTTATGTGCACCTCCTAACGTTTGTGCTCGGATTACGTTCAATTCATCACAATCTTCCACTGAATATGTTCACCTATTAACGATGGTGCCCAGATTAAGTTCACTTTATCACGAACTTTCACTGGTTATGTGCACCTCCTAACGTTCGTGCTCGGATTACGTTCACTTCATCACGAACTTTCACTGGTTATGTTTACCTCCTAACGTTCGAGCTTGGATTACTTTCACTTCATCACGAACTTTCACTGGTTATGTGCACCTCCTAACGTTCGTGCTCGGATTACGTTCACTTCATCACGAACTTTCACTGGTTATGTTTACCTCCTAACGTTCGAGCTTAGATTACTTTCACTTCATCACGAACTTTCACTGGTTATGTTTACCTGCTAACGTTCGAGCTTGAATTACTTTCACTTCATCACGAACTTCCACTGGTTATGTGCACCTCCTAACGTTCGAGCTTGGATTACTTTCACTTCATCACGAACTTTCACTGGTTATGTTTACCTCCTAACGTTCGAGCTTGGATTACTTTCACTTCATCACGAACTTTCACTAGTTATGTGCACCTCCTAACGGTCGTGCTCGGATTACGTTCACTTCATCACGAACTTTCACTGGTTATGTTTACCTCCTAACGTTCGAGCTTGGATTACTTTCACTTCATCACGAACTTTCACTGGTTATGTTTACCTGCTAACGTTCGAGCTTGAATTACTTTCACTTCATCACGAACTTCCACTGGTTATGTGCACCTCCTAACGTTCGAGCTTGGATTACTTTCACTTCATCACGAACTTTCACTGGTTATGTTTACCTCCTAACGTTCGAGCTTGGATTACTTTCACTTCATCACGAACTTTCACTGGTTATGTTTACCTGCTAACCTTCGAGCTTGAATTACTTTCACTTCATCACGAACTTCCACTGGTTATGTGCACCTCCTAACGTTCGAGCTTGGATTACTTTCACTTCATCACGAACTTTCACTGGTTATGTTTACCTCCTAACGTTCGAGCTTGGATTACTTTCACTTCATCACGAACTTTCACTGGTTATGTGCACCTAGTAACGTTCGAGCTCGGATTACTTTCACTTCATCACGAAATTTCACTGGTTATGTTTACCTACTAACGTTCTTGCTCGGATTATGTTCACTTCATCACGAACTTCCACTGGTTATGTTTACCTCCTAACGTTCGAGCTTGGATTACTTTCACTTCATCACGAACTTTCACTGGTTATGTTTACCTCCTAACGTTCGAGCTTGGATTACGTTCACTTCATCACGAACTTCCACTGGTTATGTTTACCTCCTAACGTTCGAGCTTGGATTACGTTCACTTCATCACGAACTTTCACTGGTTATGTTTACCTGCTAACGTTCGAGCTTGGATTACGTTCACTTCATCACGAACTTTCACTGGTTATGTTTACCTCCTAACGTTCGAGCTTGGATTACGTTCACTTCATCACGAACTTCCACTGGTTATGTTTACCTGCTAACGTTCGAGCTTGGATTACTTTCACTTCATCACGAACTTTCACTGGTTATGTTTACCTCCTAACTTTCGAGCTTGGATTACTTTCACTTCATCACGAACTTTCACTGGTTATGTGCACCTCCTAACGTTCTTGCTCGGATTACTTTCTACTTCATCACGAACTTTCACTGGTTATGTGCACTTCCTAACGTTCTTGCTCGGATTACTTTCACTTCATCACGAACTTTCACTGGTTATGTTTACCTCCTAACGTTCGAGCTTGGATTACTTTCACTTCATCACGAACTTTCACTGGTTATGTGCACCTCCTAACGTTCTTGCTCGGATTACTTTCACTTCATCACGAACTTTCACTGGTTATGTGCACCTCCTAACGTTCTTGCTCGGATTACTTTCACTTCATCACGAACTTTCACTGGTTATGTTTACCTACTAACGTTTTTGCTCGGATTATGTTCACTTCATCACGAACTTTCACTGGTTATGTGCACCTACTAACGTTCGAGCTCGCATTACTTTCACTTCATCACGATCGGTTTCTGATTATGTTTAGTATTATGTTAACGACGTGAGTTTGGATCAAAATTTCCGAATATATAGGGTCTATATTATTATTTATAAGTTTCTGCATTTTAAAAATTACATGAAATATTATTTATTAAAAATATTAATAGAGTAGGATCGACATTATAATTAAGTTTAATGTTCATTAGACAACATAGATGGAAATAATCTATACAATTACTCACACACAGTAAGTGGATTATTGTTTATAACATTAAAACAGATAAAGAAGCAATCACACAAATGGAATTAGATTTGCGTTACGAAGGCTGGTGTTCGTATTACCAATTTCATTTCTCCCCATAACAAATTCAATCTGTAAACTCGTCAGCTGGTCGGCGGATGAATGAAGCCTCCTTCTAATTCTTTAAATCAAAAGATCAATATAGAATACTGAAAGCGTCGTTATATCAGGCTGGAGGGGGGACAATGTAAATTTGATTACCTCAGGGGGAGCGGAGCGTACTTTGGTGTTTCCAACAACTTTTAGAAACAAAATGCAAGAGCAATCCATTCCTATCCGGTCTCAAAATGTGAAAATCATTTTTAACTTTGACGTGTTGCTTCTCGAGGTAAATTCGCTATGAAATGTTTGAGGAAAATTCACTTCCCAAAAACCCATTACCAAGGAAAATATTGCGCTTACGTCATCAGGAATCTATTTCTTGATTAGAAATTAATTAGTGTAGCAGTAAACAATAAAAATTCTTTAATTTTAAAGGAATCCCTTTAATAATTTGTAAACAAGAAACACAGAATGCCGAAACACATTTAATTTATATTTTCTAAAAATGGTTTGTTGGTTTCTATATGCTTTAAAATCTTAAAAACGTGTGTAGAGATTAAGGTAAAATTTGGACACATCCTACAACCCAATTTAAAGATGGTTGTATGTATTTGGGGACAGATTCTTCTTAAATGCGTCAAGAGGCACTGTGAGAACATTTCCTATTACATTGATTTCAGCAACGGTTCGATCAAAAAATGACAGCTTTAGCCTCTGAAGTATTGCTAAGTTAAGCTTCTATGAAACGTATGCTTGGTTTTGCTCCCCATTACCCATCCCTGCAACTGCAACGTGCCCCAGCAAAGCGTGGTAGAGTACACCTATTTATTTAATATATGTTTAATTAACCATGTTATTGAAAAATGATCTAGTTGAAATTGTTGGAACGAAGATGAATTGGTTATGAACGATATTCATTAATTTTGTTTCTACACCTTATCATACGTAGGTCAATAAGCAGTATAGTCTAATCTTCTGTCCTTTCACCTTCACAATGGTGTGTGTATGTGCGTTTGTGCGTGCGTGCGTACGTGTATGTAAATAGATGAATAAAGTGAGAGAAAAAGAAAGAGAATGAAAAAGTAATGAAAATAAAAAATACAAGAAACGTGATTGAAATAAATGTAGATTCGGTACATTTACATATATGTATATATATATATATATATATATATATATATATATATATATATATATATGTGTATATATATATATATATATATATATATATATATATATGTGTATATATATATATATATATATATATATATATATATATATTTATATATATATCGCAATATGTATTCTTGTGTATTAATAAAGAACTAAGTCAAAATACAAATACAAGAATTATAATTGAATTTACAATTCAAAGCTTTTCGTTGGCTAACAGTACCAACATCATCAGAAATATTCCTGATGATGTTGGTATTGTTAGCCAACGAAAAGCTTTGAATTGTAAATTCAATTATAATTCTTGTATTTGTATTTTGACTTAGTTCTTTATATATATATATATATATATATATATATATATATATATATATATATATATATATATATATATATAATGTCCCTCTCTCTCTCTCTCTTTTTATCTCTTTCTTTCAATCTCAGAATCTACACTTTTTTCAATACCTTCCCTTGTATTTTTGTTACTCTCTCTCTCTGTGTCTCTCTCTTACCCATTTATGAATCTATCTGTCGTATAATCCTATCTTCTTCTTCTAGACACTTTATTTATGGTCCTAATATTCTTCTCAGATGGCTTTGCACTTCTTCAGTCATATCAGTTGAAGTCCCAACACTATCTCACTCTAAATGTTCGTTACATTCGCCACTCAATATGTCTCCTACTATCTTTCTCCGTCTCTCCTTCACTTGCTCCCTCCTCTTCTTCACACACCACGATCTTGGTCCTCATGATGTTCTTATGTTTATTGAACTTTTATATTTTGCACACTAATTAGTTTAATATACGTTCTTTCAATCACCATAAGGTTTTTCTAGATGTGCTTACTTACCCATAACATTTTTGGCGCTATAGATTTTGCTGAAAAATACACTTAGAAAAGGCTTTTGCTCTCATTGACTGTAAAATTTCTTTCTTTATATCCGTATCACGCTTTTTTTCCTACATCTTTCAGGAACACGGTTTCAAATAATGTTCTCAATAAATCTAATTTCTTCCTAAATGTTTTTTTTTGTAAACATAGATCTCTTCTGTAGCAGATACATTAAGTGGGACTCCATTAGGTAACTCCATTAAATTAAGTAATTAATTTTTTCCGGATAATCTAGTTTCCCGAAAAACAGGTTTATACAGGGCATTAACTGCAAGAAATTAATTATTCTTTTCTGTGATTAAATTAAGTAACTAATTCAGTAGACTATATTTTTTTTAATAACACTTCTATTTTACTCAGCAGTTTAGAATGTATATCCTATAAAACAATTTTATTTTTATTTTACTTAGATTCTGTATTACTAAAAGTCACTATTTGGTTCGGCGGTATGATCGGTGACGTCACACGAACAGAAACAGTTTCCTTGATTAATGGTTCATTTTTCTTTCATTGCGGTGTCTAATGTGAATTATGTTTTCATTAAGGAACCCGCATCCTCTTCTTGTGTGAGAGGAAGGGAGGGAGGGAGAGAGAGAGACTCTGTGTTACGATGAACATAAACAGAATTGAAAATCGTTTACAGTATATTCTTTTCCTATCTGCGATGTAGATATATACAAACAAATAATCTGTGTGAAATAATATATCACTGCCTTTATGATAGAGGTCTGGTTTTCTGAGTTCTTAGAATGTGTAAGGCTGTGGAAACGTATAGCCTATCGTGTTAGGGCTACAAACAATTTCAATTTAATGAAAGAAACTTATAGCGGATAAATCGCGAACTATATTCACCTAAACTGTGACTATAAATAGGTTTTAAAACTATTATTTAGAGATGAATGTTTTAGTTGCGCAATAAGAATTTCGAGCTAAATGCTAAATTTTTTGTTTTCACAAAGTCACGTAGAGAACACTTTATCAGCGCTTTTGTGTTACACCCATTCATTTTTTGTTTTCACCAAGTCACGTAGAGAACACTTTATCAGCGCGTTTGTGTTACACCCATACATTTTTTTGTTTTCACCAAGTCACGTAGAGAACACTTTATCAGCGCGTTTGTGTTACACCCATACATTTTTTTTTTGTTTTCACAAAGTCACGTAGAGAACACATTATCAGCGCGTTTGTGTTACACTCATACATTTTTTTTCTTTTCACCAAGTCACGTAGAGAACACTTTATTAGCGCGTTCGTGTTACACCCATACATTTTTTTTTGTTTTCACCAAGTCTCGTAGAGAACACTTTATCAGCGCGTTTGTGTTACACCCATACATTTTTTTTTGTTTTCACCAAGTCACGTAGAGAACACTTTATCAGCGCGTTTGTGTTACACCCATACATTTTTTTTTTTTGTTTTCACAAAGTCACGTAGAGAACACTTTATCAGCGTGTTTGTGTTACACGCATACATTTTTTTCTTTTCACCAAGTCACGTAGAGAACACTTTATCAGCGCGTTTGTGTTACACCCATACATTTTTTTTGTTTTCACCAAGTCACGTAGAGAGCACTTTATCAGCGCGTTCGTGTTACACTCATACATTTTTTGTTTTCACAAAGTCACGTAGAGAACACTTTATCAGAGCTTTTGTTGTTACACCCATGCATTTTTTGTTTTCACCAAGTCACGTAGAGAACACTTTATCAGCGCGTTTGTGTTACACCCATACATTTTTTTGTTTTCACCAAGTCACGTAGAGAACACTTTATCAGCGCTTTTGTGTTACACTCATACATTTTTATTTAGTTCTAAATAGTTTATATAGTCCTTAATTTGTTTTAAAGTTTAATATAAAACGTGTATGTTTTACCATAATGAGTTCCAAGGAACAATCAGTTTATATTTTTTATTTACTTAATATAAATTTACCGTGTTTTTGTTAAACATTTTATCAAAATAACTTCTTTTGCAAAGTCAATTTCTAGATTTTTTAAAAGCACATAGAATTTATCATTTTCGTTTGTATATTAGTTTAAATATATTTATAAGAGATTACCTAGCTGTTTAGGTTTTCATAATTTTGGTTTTGAAACCACAATGAAAGCACCTTTATTCGAATGGGTATTTCAAGCATTTACTTTATCATGTCAACTCTCAATAGCTCTTTATGTCCTTGAGGTTATTATCTATTCCTCTCTCACATTAATTATGTCGCTCGCTAATTCACATATTCATTCACTCACTCTCTATTCATCCACTCTGTCACTCACTCTACCCTTCACTCATTATTCCACCCGTTCACTCACCCACTCTGTGACTCGGTTATTCACTCACTCTCCCACTCATTAACTCTTTCAGTCGCTCTCCCTTTCATTCATTATTCCACCCGTTCACTCACCCACTCTGTGATTCGGCTATTCACTCACTCCCCCACTCATCCATGCTTTCACTCACGCTCCCTTTCACTCATTATTCCACCCGTTCCCTAATCCACTCACTCACTCTGTGCCTCCGGTATTTATTCACTCTCCCACTCATCCACTCTGTCACTCACTCTGCCCTTCACTATTACTCCACCCTTTCATTCACTCACTCTGTGACTCGGCTATCCTCTCTCACACACACACACTCTCCTAGTACCTAATCTGTTTACTCACTAACTCCCCGTCCCTTGTTCTCTAACTCTCTCTCACCGTCCCTCACTTATTCACTCATTCTGTTATTCCCTATGCCCTATCTCATACATTCACGAATTAACTAATCTCTTTACTCACTAACTCGCCGTCCCTCGTTCTCTAACTCTTTCCTTCTGTCCCTCACTTATTCACTCACTCTGTTATTCCCTATGGTCTATCTCACACACTCTCGAAATAACTAGTCTGTTTACTCACTCACTCTCTGTCCCCCACTCGCCCATATAAAGCTTTGTCTCACACCTTATTTCCTCTAGTTTGTATTGTTGTATCATTGTATGTATCTATTTACAATATTGTTATATAGTACAATTATTTACTCCGACCTATGACAATGACTTTAGAATATTGTCTATAACCAACTTTATATTTAACATATATTTGCAGATGGGATAAACAAGTTGATACAAAATTTCATGGAGAAACATTCTATAAACGTGTATTGTTTGAGGTGTGCAGCTTCATTAACACAGTGCACATCCATAACACATGTGCGAGGGACGATACTGTTGTCTTGACATGTACACCATAGTTGCTGATAATTTCACCGGCAATCAAAGGCCCGACAAGGGGAACGGCCCCCTTGCCTTTGTCATACAATAGCCTTGTGTAAACAATAGCAATTACCAGGAAATGTGCATAGCGGTAAACAACAATACTGACTAATGCACACTCCAGTGGTCGCATAAAGGGTGGTTGAAACTTTATATTGTGTTTCTTCCGTCACAATCACGAAATGTCAAAGATTTCTCCAAACCTTATTACCTGGAAATTAAACTTAAATATTGGGAACTTTTTATTAGAAATCTGTATAAAGACTTATGAAGAACTGATGTCCATCCAAACGTCTTCAAGTAAACGTAATGGGAGGATGTTTACTAACGCTGAGGGACATACGTTGCTTGGAGAGGGTTGCTTTTCACAAAGTATATGCTCTGATCTGGTGTTAAGGTGTTCTACACGCGACCACCATTTTATTTGCAAGAGTAATCCAACACAATGTTTTCTTTGTGAACTCCTTTTAGTTGCCTTATTTTAATATTTAATTTACTGTGAACGGTCTTTATAAACTATTTCTGAATGGTTGGCCATACCTTAGGATTAAGCAAAGATTACAGCAAGACCTTTTGGAAGGGATGTTTGAGTGTGAAATTCTAATCGTGATGGAAGGATTCACATCCGAACCTTGTAACCCAGCATGGTATTTGTGATGTTTAGTTGTGTGGAGATTTCTACATAGACACCTCTCTTTACCCTATTGAAGGTTAGATTTACTCAAATTAACACCCCCTATTACCAAAAGCATGGGATCATTATACCGTTTCATTGGTTTCACTTGAGTCCGTTTATTCTTCCTTAACCTCCTCCTTCCAAGGCTGTAAGGAAGGTAAGGACACCTCCTTAAGGCTTGATCCTCCATATGTCCTCTACCTCGAGGTTAATGCCTCTATCTCTATCCTACATATACATACATAAGTTTTCTTTACTTCGTACGCGATAATAGTTACACAGAATAATAGTGTGAAACGTATAACCAAATATAAACATGTGAAGGGAAATTTGTCCGGGTCCTAATGGCTCGCGTGGTTAGCGCCACTTCCATGGAGTAGCAGACCTGTGGACTTTTATATAATACAACCTAAAACAATGAATGTAGGGATATAAAATAGATAGTAAAAGTTAAGAGCCGCTCTATCGTACACCTGACAACATTGTATCAGACGTAGTTTTGCAACCCAGCAATTTAAAACCAAAAGGCGAAAATACCAACGAATTTTACTAATAAGGGTAAATTGATTTGTTCGCCTTTATCCGTTCCCTTTATACAAATACATTGAGTTATATCCCAAATAACTGTAGCATAAGTCACAACAAAGCGAGTTCAGAGAACCCGTCTTGCAGCTTTCTATTGATTTAGGCACCCCTTGAGAATTTGTTCAGCCCCTTGTTAGCCGAACTGGAGTACATCTATTCAAAGTGCTTTGAATTCAGCCACAAATTGCTTTTGTACGAACATACTTAATTTATTTACAAGATTCGTTTGATAAATCACTCGCAAAGCAGTGCCTATTAGATTCGGTCGTTGTTATTGCATCTTGCTTCATCTCAAGTCGTCGGCGAATTATTGTTGTCAGGTTAGCATACGTGGTGAAAAAAGGATATTTTCTATGTTGAAGTTGGTATAACTTGTAGTAAAGGCTGTAAGTTCAATGAATATTGACAGTATAAAGTTGTTTGTTAAAGTGACACACACAGAGCCGCATAGTATGAGATAGTTTTAAATAGTGTCATATAGGGTTAAATGGTTCCAAATAGTTCTAAGTTGTGCCAGGTTGCCCCAAAGAGTTCCTTTAGTTCTAAACAGTATCGCATTGCGCCAGATAGTTCCAAGTTGTACTAGATAGTTCCAAATAATGCCCAATAGCCCCAAATAGTTCCCCATGGTCCAAAATAGCGCTAGATAGCTTTAAGTAGTGCCTGATAGACCCAAATAGTTCCACATAGTTCAAAATAGTGCCCCATAGTCCCACATAATGCTAGATAGTTCCAATTGTCCGATAGTTTCAAAAAGTGCCAGATAGTTCCAAGTTGTACTAGATAGTTCCAAATAGTACTTGATAGTTCCAAATAATGCCCAATAGCCCCAAATAGTTCCCCATGGTCCAAAATAGTGCTAGATAGCTCTAAGTAGTGCCTGATAGACCCAAATAGTTCCAGATAGTTCAAAATAGTGCCCCATAGTCCGACACAGTGCTAGATAGTTCCAAATGTCCGATAGTTTCAAAAAGTGCCAGATAGTTGCAAGTTGTACTAGATAGTTCCAAATAGTACTCGATAGTTCCAAAGAATGCCCAATAGCCCCAAATAGTTCCCCATGGTCCAAAATAGTGCTAGATAGCTCTAAGTAGTGCCTGATAGACCCAAATAGTTCCAGATAGTTCAAAATAGTGCCCCATAGTCCCACACAGTGCTAGATAGTTCCAAATGTCCGATAGTTTCAAAAAGTGCCAGATAGTTCCAAGTTGTACTAGATAGTTCCAAATAGTACTCGATAGTTCCAAATAATGCCCAATAGCCCCAAATAGTTCCCCATGGTCCAAAATAGCGCTAGATAGCTCTAAGTAGTGCCTGATAGACCCAAATAGTTCCAGATAGTTCAAAATAGTGCCCCATAGTCCCACATAATGCTAGATAGTTCCATTTGTCCGATAGTTTCAAAAAGTGCCAGATAGCTCCAAGTTGTACTAGATAGTTCCAAATAGTACTCGATATTTCCAAATAATGCCCAATAGCCCCAAATAGTTCGCCATGGTCCAAAATAGTGCTAGATAGCTCTAAGTAGTGCCTGATAGACCCAAATAGTTCCAGATAGTTCAAAATAGTGCCCCATAGTCCCACACAGTGCTAGATAGTTCCAAATGTCCGATAGTTTCAAAAAGTGCCAGATAGTTCCAAGTTGTACTAGATAGTTCCAAGTAGTACTCGATAGTCCCAAATAATGCCCAATAGCTCCAAATAGTGCCCGATAGTCCCAAACAGTGCCAGATAGTTCTAAGTAGAACCAGATAGTTCCAAATAGTGTTATATAGTGCCTTATAGGGCTACATGGCTCCAGATAGTTTCAAATAGTAATAGGTAGTTCGACATAGTCCCAAATACTGCCACAGAGTTACAATTCGTATTACATGGCCCAAAGAGTTTTAAATATTGTCCTATATCTGCAAATATTGCCACATAAATCCGGTAGTTCAGGATAGTTTATGCAGAGCCACGTAATGCCATATAGTGTAAAATAATGTCAAATAGTGCCAAGCATTTCCTGATAGCTTCAAATAGTTTAACCCATGAATATAGAGTTAAATACTGCCAGATAGTTTCAAATACTATCAGACAGTGCAATATAGTGATAATTAGTTCCAGATAGTTCCAACTTGTACCAAGTAGTGCCAGATAGTTCCAACTTGTGCCAAGTAGTGCCAGATAGTTTCAACTTGTGCCAAGTAGTGCCAGATAGTTTCAACTTGTGCCAAGTAGTGCCAGATAGTTCCAACGTGTCCCAAGTAGTGCCAGATAGTTCCAACTTGTACCAAGTAGTGCCAGATAGTTCCAACTTGTGCCAAGTAGTGCCAGATAGTTTCAACTTGTGCCAAGTAGTGCCAGATAGTTTCAACTTGTACCAAGTAGTGCCAGATAGTTTCAATTTTTGCCAAGTAGTGCCAGATAGTTTCAGTTAGTTACTATCACATATTACCTGATAGTTTCAAATAGTGTTCGATAATTCTAAATTATATCAGATAGTCGTAATAGCTCAGTATGGTGCCAGATGGTGCTAAACAATTACAACTATTTCCAAATAGGGCCTGATAGTTCTTAAAAAATATCAGATAGTCGTAATAGCTCAGTATGGTGCCAGATAGTTCTAAACAATTACAAATATTTCCAAATAGGGCCTGATAGTTACTAATAATTAGGCCTATTATCAAATTGTACCAAATAGTGCCGCCTAGTCACAAATAATGCCAGATTGTGGCAGATCGTTCCAAATAGTTCCATATAAGGCCAGGTAGTGCCCGATAGTTCCAGTTAGTGCCAAGTAGTGGCAGAACTCTGTTCCATCCTCGCTCTCTAGCAAGGTCTACTTTTAAAATAATGTTAACAATATTTTTTTTATAATCATTGAAGCAAACAAGTACCTATTAATTAAAAAAAAGTTTCTTGTTACAAAGTAGGCTATTTATTAAATTCCGACGGACTTAAAGAAGCGCAGAGCTATGCGGTTAGGTTAAGCTGTGAGGTTAGGTAAGCTGTGAAGTTAGGTTAAGCTGTGAGGTTAGGTTAAACTGTGAGGTTAGGTTAAGCTGTGAGGTTAGGTTAAGCTGTGAGGTTAGGATAAGCTGTGGGTGAAGTTAAGCTGTGAGGTTACGTTAAGCTTTGGGTGAAGTTAAGCTGTGAGGTTAGGTTAAGCTGTGAGGTTAAGTTAAGCTGTGGGTGAAGTTAAGCTGTGAGGTTACGTTAAGCTGTGGGCGAAGTTAAGCTGTGAGGTTACGTTAAGCTGTGGGTGAAGTTAAGCTGTGAGGTTACGTTAAGCTTTGGGTGAAGTTAAGCTGTGAGGTTAGGTTAAGCTGTGAGGTTAGGTAAGCTATGAGGTTAGGTTAAGCTGTGAGGTTAGGTAAGCTGTGAAGTTAGGTTAAGCTGTAAAGTTAGGTTAAGCTGTGCGGTTAGGTTAAGCTGTGAGGTTAGGTTAAGCTGTGAGGTTAGGTTAAGCTGTGGGTGAAGTTAAGCTGTGAGGTTACGTTAAGCTTTGGGTGAAGTTAAACTGTGGGTGAAGTTAAGCTGTGAGGTTAGGTTAAGCTGTGAGGTTACGTTAAGCTGTGGGTGAAGTTAAGCTGTGAGGTTACGTTAAGCTTTGGGTGAAGTTAAGCTGTGAGGTTAGGTTAAGCTGTGAGGTTAAGTTAAGCTGTGGGTGAAGTTAAGCTGTGGGCGAAGTTAAGCTGTGAGGTTACGTTAAGCTGTGGGTGAAGTTAAGCTGTGAGGTTACGTTAAGCTTTGGGTGAAGTTAAGCTGTGAGGTTAGGTTAAGCTGTGAGGTTAGGTAAGCTATGAGGTTAGGTTAAGCTGTGAGGTTAGGTAAGCTGTGAAGTTAGGTTAAGCTGTAAAGTTAGGTTAAGCTGTGCGGTTAGGTTAAGCTGTGAGGTTAGGTTAAGCTGTGGGTGAAGTTAAGCTGTGAGGTTACGTTAAGCTTTGGGTGAAGTTGAGCTGTGAGGTTAGGTTAAGCAGTGTGGTTAAGTTAAGCTGTGAGGCTAGGTTAAGCTTTGAGGTTAGGTTAAGCTGTGGTTGAAGTTAAAGCAACGAAAGATAATATATATTTGCCCTGGAGGAAATATATGTTTACATACTTCAATAAATTCCACAGCATTTTAGAAATAATATTCAGTTTGTTTTTTATTTAATTTCAAGCCCGAAAAACACAAAGTTCAAGGCTTTCCTGAAATTTCAATGTAACCTTTGGAAACGTCAATAAGAGAAGAAAAATATTCAAGTTTTAAAATTCCATTTTTACAATGCTTTTCAAAACTATTTTCGGGAAAGAATTTCAGAATTTTTCTCCAATATTTTAATTAAAAATCGGTTTTATCTTTGAAACATGTAATTGTAGAACTTCAATATAACCTAAACGGCTTCTAGTTTTACATGTTATCAATTTATATGAAAAATTAAATAAAAAATTCTACAGTCTGTAAACAAACTGTCATAAATTTAATGTTTATAATAAAGCACGGGATCTTCAAAACTGTAGTACATTGTTTCGGAATTCGTTTAGGTTGTTTGCACGAAGTTTTCATAAAATCGTTACGTCGCTGACGGTGTTGTTTATGCTGACTAAAGTAGCTTTCCCGTGGGAACGGAACGACATGTTGAGTTGAGAGCTTACTAGCTGTAAAAATTTACAAAAGTGCTGCGTGAGTATAACAAGGCAGTGAGAACGATATAAACCTCGTTATAGCTGCTGTTTCAATGTTGTCAGGTTCTTCTACAAACCTGCAGCTATAGCTACACCAATCTATAAAGTATATGTTTTGTTTCCTGTGTTCAATAAAACATAATTACACTCATCGTCTATTTAATGTTTAAAAATGAATTTCATCAAGTGCATTGATAAACTATTGTTTCCAAGTGTTGACTGATTATTCACTAGCGTAGGTAGAACATACGTAAAATTCAAGTGGCGGTGAATAGATCATTAGAGAAGGGTGACTCACCATGTAATACAGCAAACATTTGACTCGCCACATAATCTGGTCTGCGCCGACAGCAAAGCGTGACAGATTACGCGCTGCATTGTTGGAAACATAACAGATATTATTTAATTGCGTTGTTTACGTGTTACAAGTAAATTCGTCTTCTAATAATCTGACCGTATTTACCAGTATCCGATGAATTACCGTTGCCTTTTTCCGTGATGAGAACTTGCCACTTGCCATTTTAAAATTCGTAAACTCTACATGAACTTTGCATTTTGTATCAACGTTTGAAAAGATATATTTTGCGTTCTGTTCGTTGAAGCTCCTCTGGTGCAAGGATGGATCTATGTAGGCGTAATATTGAATGGCCGCCTTGACGTCACGTTGGACAAACGATTTCCTCACGGTACAAGAAAGCAGTTGCTCGTACAATAAAGTTTTGCTTCCATGGGATCTGCAGACTTAATGGCAGTTCCTTCCAAAGAACTGGGTTAACCGAAAGAACGCTGAGTTACAAACAAAGTACACCATTGACGTAGTTATTAGTTGTAAGGTTTCTCTGGCCACTTCCTCGTTTCACAAGTCAGATTATTCACTCGTCATCTGACCACGGCGTAGAATAGGCATGAGAATGACGTGCCCTAAACACCCAGACCTCGGTCCTGGAATATTCTGCACCCTCTCTTTTTCACAGTTCTGTCGACATCCTCTGTACTCGACAATATCCCACATTGTACGGTTAGGTCTTACAAAAACACATAATCTAGTTGGCTGTGGTCATAACCCTGTTTAATAAATGTTTGTTCTGTGTGAAATTTTCCAAAGTCATTGAGGAGTCAAATATTACAAGATATAGATAACAAAGCCTGTTTCTTCCTTTTTCCTTTATAGTTTATAAACTAAAATTATTTGGCGATATGTGTGGCGTAAACTAGACACAGACCAATTTAGTTGGCAATGGACAGTCATTTTCCGATGTAATATTTTCCGCCTCTATCAAAACGCTTTATAGGTGGATATTGCAAATAGTATTATTTAATACATGTAAGCTGTAATTATTTATATCTGATTATTTCTGTTGTATTTAATCTTTACCTTTTAATTGGTTTATACTATGATTTATAACATTCACCAATTACTTGTGTATTTGTATTCTATCTGAGGTTTGACTTTTTGAAAAAGTGTAAAAGGGTAAAAGGATTTGCCTGTTAGTTATCAACATTAAAATATGTTTTTACTAGTTTTAATAAGTATTTAATATATAAATGATGTGTAACGGTTGAGGTTACTTGTGAAATGAAAATATAAAGTTTTAAAATACAATGTTATACAATTTATTAATCAATCACAAATCACAAAAGAACAAAAGACAGCAATGTGTCGAGTAATTTACTTTTAATTACTGCTAGTTATTCCATACATTTTAATTACTTATTAACCTTTAAAATTATATTTATATCGACAAGATAGTAACTTAAGTTTTTCCAAATTAATTTTGAATTTTTATTCAAAGGACAATTTCTACCGTTCATGTGTTAACCGTTTATCAATTAAAAATTCTTCAACTTAGTTAACATTAAAATACATTTTCTTTATTATCATCTAAAACGTACCTGATTATGCACATCACTAATGAAACACTTTAAAACATATTAAACATTGCCCATGGCTTTTGGAATCACTAAACACTTAACACATCGCTCTTGCAAATCAGCGCACTTAAACAAAAATGATATTAATTTTTACTCATTTGAAATACATAAATAATCGCTTCTGACTTCTTCTTTAGCTCGTTAATAAAATTTGGTACCGGCCTTGACATCTTAAAATTTGGAATACTGGAAGCTTACAAATTTCTAAATTATGTCCGAAAATGCCATTACGTCTGTTCTGTTCAAGAACCTCTGGATGAGTGGGCCTTCTGAAGAGGCACGCCAACGGAAATCCCACCCTTGGTTATTATTTTGAATATTCTGATTGGTCCATCAGATCAGGCGATATCGGACCATGCTTACGTCACATCGGGTGATGTCAGTTTTTTAAGTTAAGCTACCAACTCGTACGATATTTTACATTTTTACCCGCTAGGGGTGCTACTATATATGCTAGCTTCACAATGAGCACGAATAAAACAAAAATTTTCTTTTATATTGGGACGATATAATTATTAAATAAAAATTAAATATATAAATGAATTTATATGTAACACCTTATTTTTAAGAGTGTTACAGATGTTTAAAACAAAATGAAAATACTCCTTGTTTAAAATGTCTTTAGGCTGTTGCGTCACAGTTTTCACCAACAGATGAAACAAATCACTGTGTGTCCACGTTAATGTGTTGCCAACTAAATTAAACAAGTTGACATTATCACAACACACAACACCATTGTAATGTCATAGATATAGCAAGTGTAACTGTAGGGTCGAGTACGCGAACCCTTTGCCGTGAGGCTTTTGTCTCCGACTGTACGTCATCGATGTCTGTAGCATGTGACAGCTAGGACTTAATTAAGGCATTTATTCCCACCCACCGTTTAATATAAATATGTAACGTTTATAAACCTAAGTGAATTCAATGCGCAGGTTCTCCGTCAAAACGATGCCAGATTGACCGCTATCAGAAACCAATTATAGCAATATATATTTTCTCAGTTATTATATGGTTGTCTGGCGTAAGTGATATTATTATATAAGTATTGCGTGCCATGTTGAAAGCCTTCAGTAACACCGGATTGTTGATGACATTCTAAATGGAAAACAAAGCAAATAATCTCGCTGTAGAATCATATCTTTACATGTATCGTATTTGTAAAAATAATGATAAGTTTTTTTTAAATTTATTTTTCCCACAGAACACAAAAGTGAACTAGTATTTCAGAAATAGGAATTTTTCTGCCGTAGAGTTAAAATCACTACACGATCTCACTGTACAGTATTGGCAAGTTGCCGAGAGACTATTGGCCACTAATCCAGTTGTTATAGGTTTTTTTTACGTAAAGAAAGCCGTTTTTTACCGAATCGTTACTAATCACATGAATACATAATTTATAATAAATGTATATTTATAATTAATAGATATAAATCTTTATCATAATAAAATATCGCATAAATCTCAAGTTAAATTAAATAGTAAACATAGAATATTGTTTGCATGGACTTTATTTACATTTCCATTATTGTTAGAGTTTAATATTCCACTAGAGATAACTAAAGCCGACCATTAAAGTCGTTCGGCTTACAGTAGATAAACCTTAAAGTCTGTAACAAATGACGCAAATTACTATTAAAAAAATAAAACAATGGAAAAGAAGATTTGTTGAACTATAATAATAATAAACAAACAAAATACTTAGTAAAGCATAAGACGTATGTTACCATACAGCACTGGTTTAAATTGGAAACAATTTACTCCACTGCTAGAGTGTTATCTACCACAGTACACAAAGGAGAAGTTTCTATACTGTCCATGCATGATTCTACGTTTGAGAATGCAGCTACTGTGTTGATATGTTTTCACTGTGCCATTATACACTTACAATACGGAGTGGACTTTATAAAGAAAGGAACGCATTGAGATGTATAAACACATATAAACAGAAATCATAATAAATATAGGGATAGAGTTATATAGAGTATTTATTACGATATAATAAAAACTATAAAGAAGAGAGAAAACATGTGGGGGCATATAATTAGGAGTAAAACACAGTAGCCACTGGGCATAGAGCTAAGGGAAAATCAAGGGCGATAGAATTATTATGTGTAGAAGAATTACTTGGCTAAAAAACTTCAACAAGTTGTTCGGATGTAGTTCAGAGCTACGGCCAAGACGCATAGATGCGTACCTACGGTGATTTGAATGAAGTGGAAGTGTGTAGCAGCGCTTGGTCAAGACAGTGGACGAATTTCAAAGCTTCTTTATAAGAATAAAACTGAAGTTAATACTCAAGTAATGAAATAAATACGCAGCCAAAAATTTGTTAAATCTTATTTGCCGGCACAATTGGGACGAGACGTCCCCCTTTTCCCCGTTTCTTTCAAGCTCTAGTTACTTCACTTTGTTCGTTACATTTCGAAATCAGAAGTAATTGTCGCCTTAAAATGACACTTTATGAAATGCTGACATCAGCATGAAAAGCTCTTTCTCTTAAGGGTAACAGAGAAAGAGCGTATAAAAACCGTTAGACTACACGTTATTAACAGTTAATGTTGTATATTGTACTGCGTCATATGAAGGTCTGAACGGTATAAATCAATATGAAGGTGGCTTTAACTCGATACACAAAATTGTTTTGTTCAGTAAAGTTACACATTTTTAATTTTATTTAAACGCTGTAGGCTCCAACGATTAACAGAAAATTTTAATCTTTCTTCAGACTGATAGAAAAGTATTTAAGTAAATAATTTGGTTAGTGGTTCCATTGTTATTGAAGTCGAAAATTGCCTAAACAGCGCCGAGTCTTGTCTGAGTCTGCAGTGCCTACATATATGTTACGCTAGGCTAGCGCTAGTTTGTTGTATGGTTATATATAGTATATTTCTAATAGGGAATACTTAGGGCAAATGCATTTTCATTGGCCACATAAAGCTCTATATTTAAATAAGGTACTTGGTACATATAGCGTTACCTTATCAAAACAAATGAAAATACACGAATATTCACAGTCTACAAATTTCTCATGATATATTTCCTATTCTTCGTTTTACTAAAGGACATCCGCTATTAAGAGGCTTTTTGTAAAAAAAAATTAAATTCACTATTTACAACCTTACATGGCAAAATTTCATTTCGTTTTTTCTTAATAAAGGCGTGATGAATAGATAATGCTATTCTATAGCATAGGAAACGTAGAGTGTTGTAGAGTCAGCGCAGGATTACACTATCAAGTTATTTTATTGTGTAGAAAACCTTGGAAGTGGTGTAAAACGATTTGTTTTTAAAGTATTGCTTTTCACCTATTATACTATTTTATAAAAACAGTAGATTCCGGCAGTTCCAACTGTAAATTTCGTTGTCTAGTGTGTAATATTCGTGACTTGTGTCTCTTTATCCTTCTCTAGGTGCTCCCTCTGTTGGTTTCGTTTTGGTCCAACTGATCTTGTTGCTTTTTGGCTTTAACACTCCAGCCTTTTCTTCTACTTGTCCACAGTATCTCGCTCAACACTCACTTCCGCTTAGACTTAGCAGCTTCTACCTTGATACTTGCTGTAAGTGTAGGCATTCTCACTTTCCCTACATTCCATGTTCTTGTTTGGCTTAGCCTTGCTTTTTCTCCCTCCGTCCAATCTTTCATTATACTGGATAGTAGGCCTATTTTATACCCAGATAATTCACTAGTTCTTATAACTTTTATTAAAAGGGAACTCTGTTTTTATTGGAACTTATTTGTGAATCCGTGCGATAAGATTTAATAAGTTGGTTATGATGCGACATCAGTTTTGTAAAATAACAATAAGACTTGTCTTTAGTAGCACCCATACTTCCTTATCGCCTTTACTTCTACCTTTTCATACAAATCACCTGTTTTTGTAACGTCAAGGAAATATGTCACTCCTACTTCTTTTAAAATTAACGTTGCTTCTTCTGCCACTTGTGTTCCTCCCTTCTGGTTAAATTTTTCAGCTCACTTGGAAGCTACGTTTTACTTTCGTTAGTTGCTTCCTCACTCTCAAACCGTTCCCGGGCTTGGAACCGCATCGGTGACTGACGAGTATCCTTCCTGACCTTCTACTCATGTAACAAGACAAGGGCAAAGAGGAAAACAAAATATTCAAAATAATTACTAACAGCAATAAAATAACTCGTTCATAAAAGTTGTGCTAACCCGAGTATACTCTTCCTTACTTTAACGGATGCAATCTGAAGATAAAATGTTTTCCAACGTTTGTTTACTTTCCGGAGATGTTGAACGTAATAGCGTTACGTAAGCATTCACGTTAATATCGAATAAATTGCCCGTATTTATAACGGCTTCCTATTCAACACATTTTAATTATGTAATATGTTGCTAACAAAAGAATATTGTGGAATCCTTATTAAAAATAACAGAGAAATCGATTTGTTTTCGCATATTATTTCGATTGATATTTTACATTTAATTTCACTCGTTAAAACAACGCAAACATGTAGTGACTGATGCAAAAGAGTGTTTAGTTAAACAAATGCATATTTTACACGGATTATTTTCATTTGTTTTTAAAATAACGCCGTTAATCAGAGATTTTGTTTTGCGTATTGATTCTCGTGTATTTTTAATGCTTTTTATGTGGCGTGACAGTGTTACGTTTTCTAAGTGATTTAAGTCACGTTTCGAAATCGATTTGCCATCGTTCTTCCAAGTGGATCTTACGCTTCTACCGTTTAAGCCTACTTTATTGTTTCTATAATGAAATCCTATAATAGAATGACAATAAACGGTGTTTGTAGGCGCGGAACGTTTAGGATATAAAATTTTAAGTTTGGCCGACTATTGTGTAAAGAAAGAGAAATGCTTATTTTGAAGGAATTGTTTACTGCAATAATAGTTGGACCATGCGCATAGTTTAGACTTTTACCGTGCATCCTACTTGGTTAGAGGGTTTTCTCTCCTCAGAATAGTCATTCCTCTTCTCCTGTTCTCACTGTTCTTCCTTCCGCTCTTCCTCTCCTTTTCCATACGTGATATATTTATCTTTTTATTCTTCCTTTCCCTCCCCCTCTCCTTTCTCTCCTTGCTGTATTTTTTTTTTTTTTATTCTTCCTTTCGCTCACCCTCTCCTTTTCCTTCCATGCTGTATTCATCTTTTTATTCTTCCTTTCCCTCCCCCTCTCCTTTTCTCTCCTTGCTGTATTTATCTTTTTATTCTTCCTTTCGCTCACCCTCTCCTTTTCCTTCCATGCTGTATTAATCTTTTTATTCTTCCTTTCCCCCCCCTCTTCTTTTCCCTCCGTGCTGTATTTATCTTTTTATTCCTCCTTTCGCTCCCCCTCTCCTTTTCCTTCCATGCTGTATTAATCTTTTTATTCTTCCTTTCCCTCCCCCTCTCCTTTTCTCTCCTTGCTGTCTTTATCTTTTTATTCTTCCTTTCCCTCCCCCTCTCCTTTTCCCTCCGTGCTGTATTTATCTTTTTATTCCTCCTTTCGCTCCCCCATTCCTGTTCCCTCCGTGGTGTATTTATCTTTTTATTCCTCCTTTCGCTCCCCCTCTCCTTTTCCCTCCGTGCTGTATTTATCTTTTTATTCTTCCTTTTCTCTTTCTATACTTCTTCTCTCCCTGATTTATTCTTTATCTTAATTTTCTCTTCCTTATCATGTATCTTTTTTTACTTTTTTCTATCTGTTTTCCTCCACGTTGTTCTTTTTTTCTCTCATACTCAGTTTAGGAAATGAAAGCCATTGCATTGTTTGTCTCAGTGTTTAAAATACAGGGTTTGGTAACAGTCGTTAGTTGAGTTAAATACAAAAGTATGAGTGTTCTTTAGTCATTTGTTTTATTTAAAATTTTAACATTTAAGCACAATATATTTTCAAGCAACAATAATAAAAGTAGAAATAGTGACTGTTGCTTGTCGAAAATTGTAAAATCTTATTATGTCAATAAAAAAGTAAATAGAATATATTGTACCTTGCATTCTCCTAACATTAGTAGCAGATAACATTAAATATAAAATCAAATATTCAGTACAAATAAAAGACGTACACCAACTCATAAATTAACTATTTATTAACTCAGACGCGTTTCAATAACAAAGTCATCATCAGTGAGTGTTGCTACTACAAAGTCTAATTTACAAAAGTAGTAAGTTAGAGTTTATAGTAGCAACACTCACTGATGCTGACTTTGTCATTGAAACACGTTTGAGTTAATAAATGAATTATTTGTGATTTTGTGTGCGTCTTTTATTCGTTAATAACATAACCTCCCAAGCTAGGCTCAACGAATAGTTTCACAGTGTCTAAACAGTCGTGTCTGTGACGTGTACATTTGCGGGCACAGAGCACAAGTTAGTATTATATTTAATTTCAGGCGTTTCTGTTCACAGAGTGTAAACATTACAGCTTGAAAAACGACTCGTTAATTTAAGAGAGCAAACTGAAAATGTTGTAATAATTAATCTGGCGAAATGTTTTTGTCATCGTTTCGAAATAGGTTGGAGATGGAAGCTCTTCATTTTGTCGTTGTCACGTGGGACTAGAAGAGAGGGGGGAAGGGGCAGAGGGATCGAATCTCGTCGGGTCAGTCTTTTATAAATTGTCGTTCTAAAGTGTATTATTCTTATTCCTTTAGAGCTAATATTTTAAGATTTAGCCAACTATTCTGTATGTAACGACCGCTTCGTTCCTAGTATCGATACTCCTTTATTCCGAACTCGTATCACGTGACAAAACAAACCCGCTGTACCTGTTGAGATAGGCTTGCGCTCAGTGCTTACCCGTCCCGACATATCACTCACCCGTACCCTTGACACCCCCTTAAACAACCCCCACTACACGTAATATTCCTAGATAGAATTATTGTTCCATTTTTTCCAGTTATAACATCCGTTCTAATCCTTTGAGTTACAAATAGTAATTTGAGATTTTCTCAGCAGAGACTCAAATCCATTTCCGTTGATATTTGACAATTAATCCAACTGGAAACTGTATTGAAATATCGTTTGGCCAGTATTCAGAGGGAACTATGCAGCAAGTGGTGTCATTGGCCATCCAAGAACGACATCCGTGGGTCCAGGACTGTCTCTGTCATGTCTGTGGATTTTCTGATGTCTGTTGAATTCCCTTTAGCAGAAGTTTCGATCTGTATAAGGATCACGACCTATAGAGCCGACTTATAAGGGTCATGACTTATATAGCCGACTTATAAGGGTCACGACGTATAGCGCCGACTTATGACGGTCACGACCTATAGAGCCAACTTATAAGGGTCACGACTTATAGAGCCAACTTATAAGAGTCACGACGTATAGAGCCGACTTATAAGGGTCACGACGTATAGCGCCGACTTATGACGGTCACGACCTATAGAGCCAACTTATAAGGGTCACGACTTATAGAGCCAACTTATAAGAGTCACGACGTATAGCGCCGACTTATAAGGGTCACGACCTATAGATCCTACTTATAAGGGTCACGACGTATAGCGCCAACTTATAAGAGTCACGACGTATAGCGCCGACTTATGACGGTCACGACCTATAGAGCCAACTTATAAGGGTCACGACTTATAGAGCCAACTTATAAGAGTCACGACGTATAGCGCCGACTTATAAGGGTCACGACCTATAGATCCTACTTATAAGGGTCACGACGTATAGCGCCAACTTATAAGAGTCACGACGTATAGCGCCGACTTATAAGGGTCACGACCTATAGATCCTACTTATAAGGGTCACGACTTATAGAGCCAACTTATAAGAGTCACGACGTATAGCGCCGACTTATGACGGTCACGACCTATAGAGCCAACTTATAAGGGTCACGACTTGTAGATCCTACTTATAAGGGTCACGACTTATAGAGCCGACTTATAATGGTCACTACTTATAGAGCCGACTTATAAGAGTCACGACGTATAGCGCCGACTTATAAGGGTCACGACCTATAGATCCTACTTATAAGGGTCACGACGTATAGCGCCAACTTATAAGAGTCACGACGTATAGCGCCGACTTATGACGGTCACGACCTATAGAGCCAACTTATAAGGGTCACGACTTATAGAGCCAACTTATAAGAGTCACGACGTATAGCGCCGACTTATAAGGGTCACGACCTATAGATCCTACTTATAAGGGTCACGACGTATAGCGCCAACTTATAAGAGTCACGACGTATAGCGCCGACTTATAAGGGTCACGACCTATAGATCCTACTTATAAGGGTCACGACTTATAGAGCCAACTTATAAGAGTCACGACGTATAGCGCCGACTTATGACGGTCACGACCTATAGAGCCAACTTATAAGGGTCACGACTTGTAGATCCTACTTATAAGGGTCACGACTTATAGAGCCGACTTATAATGGTCACTACTTATAGAGCCGACTTATAAGGGTCACGATGTATAGAGCCGACTTATAAGGGTCACGACGTATAGCGCCGACTTATGACGGTCACGACCTATAGAGCCAACTTATAAGGGTCACGACTTATAGAGCCAACTTATAAGAGTCACGACGTATAGAGCCGACTTATAAAGGTCACGACGTATAGCGCCGACTTATGACGGTCACGACCTATAGAGCCGACTTATAAGGGTCACGACTTATAGAGCCAACTTATAAGAGTCACGACTTATAGAGCCAACTTATAAGGGTCACGATGTATAGAGCCGACTTATAAGGGTCACGACGTATAGCGCCGACTTATGACGGTCACGACCTATAGAGCCAACTTATAAGAGTCACGATGTATAGAGCCGACTTATAAGGGTCACGACGTATAGCGCCGACTTATGACGGTCACGACCTATAGAGCCAACTTATAAGGGTCACGACTTATAGAGCCAACTTATAAGAGTCACGACGTATAGCGCCGACGTATAAGGGTCACGACGTATAGCGCCGACTTATGACGGTCACGACCTATAGAGCCGACTTATAAGGGTCACGACTTATAGAGCCAACTTATAAGAGTCACGACGTATAGCGCCGACTTATAAGGGTCACGACGTATAGCGCCTACTTATGACGGTCACGACCTATAGAGCCAACTTATAAGGGTCACGACGTATAGCGCCGACTTATAAGGGTCACGACGTATAGCGCCGACTTATGACGGTCACGACCTATAGAGCCGACTTATAAGGGTCACGGCTTATAGAGCCTACTTATAAGAGTCACGACGTATAGCGCCGACTTATGACGGTCACGACCTATAGAGCCAACTTATAAGCGTCACGACGTATAGCGCCGACTTATAAGGGTCACGACGTATAGCGCCGACTTATAAGGGTCACAACTTATAGAGTCAATTTATAAGGGTCACGACTTATAGAGCCGACGTATAAGGGCCACGACTTATAGAGCCGACTTAGAAGGGTCACGACTTATAGAGCCGACTTAGAAGGGTCACGACTTATAGAGCCGACTTAGAAGGGTCACGACTTATAGAGCCGACTTAGAAGGGTCACGACTTATAGCGCCGACTTATAAGGGTCACGACTTATAGAGCCGACTTAGAAGGGTCACGCCTTGTAGATCCTACTTATAAGGGTCACGACTTATAGAGCCAACTTATAAGGGTGATGACTTATAGAGCCGAATTATAAGGGTCACGACTTATAGAGCCGACTTATAAGGGTCACTACTTATAGAGCTGACTTATAAGGGTCACGACTTATAGAGCCGACTTAGAAGGGTCACGCCTTGTAGATCCTACTTATAAGGGTCACGACTTATAGAGCCAACTTATAAGGGTGATGACTTATAGAGCCGAATTATAAGGGTCACGACTTATAGAGCCGACTTATAAGGGTCACTACTTATAGAGCCGACTTATAATGGTCACAACTTATAGAGTCAATTTATAAGGGTCACGACTTATAGAGCCGACTTAGAAGGGTCACGACTTATAGAGCCGACTTAGAAGGGCCACGACTTATAGAGCCGACTTAGAAGGGTCACGACTTATAGAGCCGACTTAGAAGGGTCACGACTTATAGAGCCGACTTAGAAGGGTCACGACTTATAGCGCCGACTTATAAGGGTCACGACTTATAGAGCCAACTTATAAGGGTCACGACTTGTAGATCCTACTTATAAGGGTCACGACTTATAGAGCCAACTTATAAGGGTCACGACTTATAGAGCCGACTTATAAGGGTCAAGACTTATAGAGCCGACTTATAAGGGTCACTACTTATAGAGTCGACTTATAATGGTCACAACGTATAGAGTCAATTTATAAGGGTCACGACTTATAGAGCTGAATTATAAGGGTCACTACTTATAGAGCCGACTTATAAGGGTCACGACTTATAGAGCCGACTTAGAAGAGTCACAACTTATAGAGTCAATTTATAAGGGTCACGACTTATAGAGCCGACTTAGAAGGGTCACGACTTATAGATCCGACTTATAAGGGTCACTACTTATAGAGTCGACTTATAATGGTCACAACTTATAGAGCCGACTTATAAGGGTCACGACTTATAGAGCCGACTTAGAAGGGTTACAACTTATAGAGTCAATTTATAAGGGTCACGACTTATAGAGCCGACTTATAAGGGTCACGACTTATAGAGCCGACTTATAAGGGTCACTACTTATAGAGTCAATTTATAAGGGTCACGACTTATAGAGCCGACTTAGAAGGGTCACGACTTATAGATCCGACTTAGAAGGGCCACGACTTATAGAGCCGACTTAGAAGGGCCCCGACTTATAGAGCCGACTTAGAAGGGTCACGACTTATAGAGCCGACTTAGAAGGGTCACGACTTATAGAGCCGACTTAGAAGGGTCACGACTTATAGAGCCGACTTAGAAGGGTCACGACTAATAGAGCCGACTTAGAATGGTCATGACTTATAGAGCCGACTTATAAGCGTCACGACGTATAGCGCCGACTTATAATAGTCACGACGTATAGCGCCGACTTATAAGGGTCACAACTTATAGAGCCGACTTAGAAGGGTCACGACTTATAGAGCCGACTTAGAAGGGTCACGACTTATAGCGCCGACTTATAAGGGTCACGACTTATAGAGCCGACTTAGAAGGGTCACGCCTTGTAGATCCTACTTATAAGGGTCACGACTTATAGAGCCAACTTATAAGGGTCACGACGTATAGCGCCGACTTAGAAGGGTCACGACTTATAGAGCCGACTTAGAAGGGTCACGACTTATAGCGCCGACTTATAAGGGTCACGACTTATAGAGCCGACTTAGAAGGGTCACGCCTTGTAGATCCTACTTATAAGGGTCACGACTTATAGAGCCGACTTAGAAGGGTCACGACTTATAGAGCCGACTTAGAAGGGTCACGACTTATAGCGCCGACTTATAAGGGTCACGACCTATAGAGCCAACTTATAAGGGTCACGACTTATAGAGCCAACTTATAAGAGTCACGACGTATAGCGCCGACGTATAAGGTTCACGACGTATAGCGCCGACTTATGACGGTCACGACCTATAGAGCCGACTTATAAGGGTCACGACTTATAGAGCCAACTTATAAGAGTCACGACGTATAGCGCCGACTTATAAGGGTCACGACGTATAGCGCCTACTTATGACGGTCACGACCTATAGAGCCAACTTATAAGGGTCACGACGTATAGCGCCGACTTATAAGGGTCACGACGTATAGCGCCGACTTATGACGGTCACGACCTATAGAGCCGACGTATAAGGGCCACGACTTATAGAGCCGACTTAGAAGGGTCACGACTTATAGAGCCGACTTAGAAAGGTCACGACTTATAGAGCCGACTTAGAATGGTCACGACTTATAGAGCCGACTTAGAAGGGTCACGACTTATAGAGCCGACTTAGAATGGTCATGACTTATAGAGCCGACTTATAAGGGTCACGACTTATAGAGCCGACTTAGAAGGGTCACGACTTATAGAGCCGACTTAGAAGGGTCACGACTTATAGAGCCGACTTAGAATGGTCATGACTTATAGAGCCGACTTATAAGGGTCACTACTTATAGAGCCGACTTATAAGGGTCACTACTTATAGAGTCGACTTATAATGGTCACAACTTATAGAGTCAATTTATAAGGGTCACGACTTGTAGATCCTACTTATAAGGGTCACGACTTATAGAGCCGACTTATAAGGGTCACTACTTATAGAGTCGACTTATAATGGTCACAACTTATAGAGTCAATTTATAAGGGTCACGACTTATAGAGCCGACTTATAAGGGTCACTACTTATAGAGCCGACTTATAAGGGTCACTACTTATAGAGTCGACTTATAATGGTCACAACTTATAGAGTCAATTTATAAGGGTCACGACTTATAGAGCCGACTTAGAAGGGTCACGACTTATAGATCCGACTTAGAAGGGCCACGACTTATAGAGCCGACTTAGAAGGGCCCCGACTTATAGAGCCGACTTAGAAGGGTCACGACTTATAGAGCCGACTTAGAAGGGTCACGACTTATAGAGCCGACTTAGAAGGGTCACGACTTATAGAGCCGACTTAGAAGGGTCACGACTTATAGAGCCAACTTATAAGGGTCACGACGTATAGCGCCGACTTAGAAGGGTCACGACTTATAGAGCCGACTTAGAAGGGTCACGACTTATAGCGCCGACTTATAAGGGTCACGACTTATAGAGCCGACTTAGAAGGGTCACGCCTTGTAGATCCTACTTATAAGGGTCACGACTTATAGAGCCGACTTAGAAGGGTCACGACTTATAGAGCCGACTTAGAAGGGTCACGACTTATAGCGCCGACTTATAAGGGTCACGACCTATAGAGCCAACTTATAAGGGTCACGACTTATAGAGCCAACTTATAAGAGTCACGACGTATAGCGCCGACTTATAAGGGTCACGACGTATAGCGCCTACTTATGACGGTCACGACCTATAGAGCCAACTTATAAGGGTCACGACGTATAGCGCCGACTTATAAGGGTCACGACGTATAGCGCCGACTTATGACGGTCACGACCTATAGAGCCGACGTATAAGGGCCACGACTTATAGAGCCGACTTAGAAGGGTCACGACTTATAGAGCCGACTTAGAAGGGTCACGACTTATAGAGCCGACATAGAAGGGTCACGACTTATAGAGCCGACTTAGAAGGGTCACGACTTATAGCGCCGACTTATAAGGGTCACGACTTATAGAGCCGACTTAGAAGGGTCACGCCTTGTAGATCCTACTTATAAGGGTCACGACTTATAGAGCCAACTTATAAGGGTCACGACGTATAGCGCCGACTTAGAAGGGTCACGACTTATAGAGCCGACTTAGAAGGGTCACGACTTATAGCGCCGACTTATAAGGGTCACGACTTATAGAGCCGACTTAGAAGGGTCACGCCTTGTAGATCCTACTTATGAGGGTCACGACTTATAGAGCCGACTTAGAAGGGTCACGACTTATAGAGCCGACTTAGAAGGGTCACGACTTATAGCGCCGACTTATAAGGGTCACGACTTATAGAGCCGACTTAGAAGGGTCACGAATTATAGAGCCGACTTATAAGGGTCACGACTTATAGAGCCGTATTATAAGGGTCACGACTTATTGAGCCGACTTATAATGGTCACTACTTATAGAGCCGACTTATAATGGTCACAACTTATAGAGTCAATTTATAAGGGTCACGACTTATAGAGCCGACTTAGAAGGGTCACGACTTATAGAGCCGACTTAGAAGGGCCACGACTTATAGAGCCGACTTAGAAGGGTCACGACTTATAGAGCCGACTTAGAAGGGTCACGACTTATAGAGCCGACTTAGAAGGGTCACGACTTATAGTGCCGACTTATAAGGGTCACGACTTATAGAGCCAACTTATAAGGGTCACGACTTGTAGATCCTACTTATAAGGGTCACGACTTATAGAGCCAACTTATAAGGGTCACGACTTATAGAGCCGACTTATAAGGGTCACGACTTATAGAGCCGACTTATAAGGGTCACTACTTATAGAGTCGACTTATAATGGTCACAACTTATAGAGTCAATTTATAAGGGTCACGACTTATAGAGCCGACTTATAAGGGTCACTACTTATAGAGCCGACTTATAAGGGTCACTACTTATAGAGTCGACTTATAATGGTCACAACTTATAGAGTCAATTTATAAGGGTCACGACTTATAGAGCCGACTTAGAAGGGTCACGACTTATAGATCCGACTTAGAAGGGCCACGACTTATAGAGCCGACTTAGAAGGGCCCCGACTTATAGAGCCGACTTAGAAGGGTCACGACTTATAGAGCCGACTTAGAAGGGTCACGACTTATAGAGCCGACTTAGAAGGGTCACGACTTATAGAGCCGACTTAGAAGGGTCACGCCTTGTAGATCCTACTTATAAGGGTCACGACTTATAGAGCCAACCTATAAGGGTCACGACTTATAGAGCCGACTTAGAAGGGTCACGACTTATAGAGCCGACTTAGAAGGGTCACGACTTATAGAGCCGACTTAGAAGGGTCACGACTTATAGAGCCGACTTAGAAGGGTCACGACTTATAGAGCCGACTTAGAAGGGTCACGACTAATAGAGCCGACTTAGAATGGTCATGACTTATAGAGCCGACTTAGAAGGGTCACGACTAATAGAGCCGACTTAGAATGGTCATGACTTATAGAGCCGACTTATAAGGGTCACTACTTATAGAGCCGACTTATAAGGGTCACTACTTATAGAGTCGACTTATAATGGTCACAACTTATAGAGTCAATTTATAAGGGTCACGACTTATAGAGCCGACTTATAAGGGTCACGACTTATAGAGCCGACTTAGAAGGGTCACGACTTATAGAGCCGACTTAGAATGGTCATGACTTATAGAGCCGACTTATAAGGGTCACTACTTATAGAGCCGACTTAGAAGGGTCACGACTTATAGAGCCGACTTAGAATGGTCATGACTTATAGAGCCGACTTAGAAGGGTCACGACTTATAGAGCCGACTTAGAATGGTCATGACTTATAGAGCCGACTTATAAGGGTCACGACTTATAGAGCCGACTTAGAAGGGTCACGACTTATAGAGCCGACTTAGAATGGTCATGACTTATAGAGCCGACTTATAAGGGTCACTACTTATAGAGCCGACTTAGAATGGTCATGACTTATAGAGCCGACTTATAAGGGTCACTACTTATAGAGCCGACTTAGAATGGTCATGACTTATAGAGCCGACTTATAAGGGTCACGACTTATAGAGCCGACTTAGAAGGGTCACGACTTATAGAGCCGACTTAGAATGGTCATGACTTATAGAGCCGACTTATAAGGGTCACTACTTATAGAGCCGACTTATAAGGGTCACTACTTATAGAGTCGACTTATAATGGTCACAACTTATAGAGTCAATTTATAAGGGTCACGACTTATAGAGCCGACTTATAAGGGTCACGACTTGTAGATCCTACTTATAAGGGTCACGACTTATAGAGCCGACTTATAAGGGTCACTACCTATAGAGTCGACTTATAATGGTCACAACTTATAGAGTCAATTTATAAGGGTCACGACTTATAGAGCCGACTTATAAGGGTCACTACTTATAGAGCCGACTTATAAGGGTCACTACTTATAGAGTCGACTTATAATGGTCACAACTTATAGAGTCAATTTATAAGGGTCACGACTTATAGAGCCGACTTAGAAGGGTCACGACTTATAGATCCGACTTAGAAGGGCCACGACTTATAGAGCCGACTTAGAAGGGCCCCGACTTATAGAGCCGACTTAGAAGGGTCACGACTTATAGAGCCGACTTAGAAGGGTCACGACTTATAGAGCCGACTTAGAAGGGTCACGACTTATAGAGCCGACTTAGAAGGGTCACGACTTATAGAGCCGACTTAGAAGGGCCACGACTTATAGAGCCGACTTAGAAGGGTCACGACTTATAGAGCCGACTTAGAATGGTCACGACTTATAGAGCCGACGTATAAGGGTTATGAATTATAGAGACGAGGACTTTGAACTTACAATATCGTATCCGCTTGGTAGTATATTAATATCTTGATAAAGCACAGTTAACTGGCTTCAGAGAACCTCCGCCAATCAGAACTGCCTATGGAGCTCTAAAAGGTTTTGACGATAAACGTTCTCCGAAACGCGTCAACAAAAGTTAAAGGGGTTGGAATGGCAGATGACGGCAACACTAGAAATATGTCACCATATCTGAAATTAACTACCCAAACTCCAAATTTATTCCCTTATATTAATAAAGGGATAAATCCAAAATCTATTCAGCTACATTGTAGTTATCGTAGTGTGGGTTCGCTTACGTATGAGTGAGTGCGTGTTATTCAAGTTATTGTCTCCTGAGTGGAGGGGAAAGTTTAGACAGTCTCGCGGGATAAGCAGCGCCGGTCACGTCCCACCGCGCTACGTTATAGAGCACGTTAAATATGTAAACCCAACCCAGGGCGGGCGCCCTGTTGTTGTGTTTGTCTCAGACAGATTCGCTTGCTTTCGGGCTGCAATGACCTCCTGTATATAAGGATTCATTTAAACATTATATAGACAAAGAAATTGTAATAAGGGTTTCCTGTGTTTATCAGCCAATGTGAGTAATATCGCCTATCAAGGATAAGAAGGGTCTGTTGAGATAAGGTAAGGACATTAGGCATCTTGGTAGATAATACAAGAGAGAGGTTATGGTACTACTTCTGCATTAATGAAGTGGTCCTATCCTTTATCAGGAATATAAAGAGGTATATACACGTAACACCTCCTTGAGGGTAGGTAGGGCTCACGAATCCACATACGAGTCCCCTGGAGCTAAGAATAGCGGGAAGTTGTTATATCACGTGGGTGGGTTTACTTTCTCAAAGGAAACCTTCTCTTCATCGGGGTAAATAATTTCTTTATCCTTTCCAGCCCTCAGATCTGTTAAATCTGTGAGGATGAGATGCCTAATGCACGGTTGTAGCGTAGAGCATTACCTTCGCTGACCCACTAAAAGTTACCTCAAGGGTGAAGAAGTCAATGACAATATCTTAGAATACAATTTGGTTCTAACTTCGAGCCCTGTCATTAAAAAAGGTAACGCTAGCTCATAAGTAAGAGACAATGTCTTGCATTGGTGTGCTACAACATCGTCTTTAAATCAACGTTTAAACACCTCGCAATTCTTTTGTGCCAAAGTGTTCCACTAAATCTTGACAGTGTTCTCTCGATTGTCTTATTACATCTTTATCTCTTTATTAAGGCACACCGGCTAATCAGTTAGGCTTGTATTAATGGGATCCTTTCTTGTAAAGTAAGGGAATCATGTTACGTCCTGAAGCCAGGCAAAGTTTTATGTTACTAAATGTATTCTTTACCATCCTCCGCGATCCTCCAATACATTCCATTAACTAGATTTCCTGCTTTTGTCCTTCCCACTTTTCGTAAAGTCGCCTTTGCCCTTCCTAATCCGTAATTGGGAAAGCTTCTGAATGTCCGCTTCGTCCGCAGCCAAGCAATGACACCTTGTTTTGACTTAATCCTTCACTTCTATAATTACTTGATTGTCTTCATCTTGTTTTTCAATTCTAAATCCGCTTCTCTTAGTTAATTTTTTGTTTTTTATAATTTCCTTAGAAATAATTAAACTTTTAAATAAACGAAAAAAAACAGTTGTGTTACACAAATAAACAAAAAAAAAAAAATAGGGTACATAAAAACAAAATAGAATTTCGGTTCACAAATAAACAAAATACAGTTAGGGTACAAATAAACAAAATACAGTTAGGATACAAATAAACGAAATACAATTTCGTCACACAAATAAACAAAATACAATTAGGGTACAAATAAACAAAATACAATTTCGGGTCACAAATAAACCAAATACAATTAGGGTACAAATAAACAAAATACAGTTAGGGTACAAATAAACAAAATACAGTTAGGGTACAAATAAACAAAATACAACTAGGATACAAATAAACGAAATACAATTTCGTCACACAAATAAACAAAATACAATTAGGGTACAAATAAACAAAATACAATTTCGGGTCACAAATAAACCAAATACAATTAGGGTACAAATAAACAAAATACAGTTAGGGTACAAATAAACAAAATACAGTTAGGGTACAAATAAACAAAATACAACTAGGATACAAATAAACGAAATACAATTTCGTCACACAAATAAACAAAATACAATTAGGGTACAAATAAACAAAATACAATTTCGGGTCACAAATAAACCAAATACAATTAGGGTACAAATAAACAAAATACAATTTCAGCTCACATATAAACAAAAGAAATTGGGGTACAAATAAACAAAATACAATTAGGGTACAAATAAACAAAATACAATTAGGGTACAAATAAACAAAATACAATTAGGGTAAAAATAAACAAAATACAATTTCGTCACACAAATAAACAAAATAAAATTAGGGTCAGATAAACCAAATAAAATTAGGGTACAAATAAACAAAATACAATTAGGGCACAAATAAACAAAATACAATTAGGGCACAAATAAACAAAATACAATTAGGGTAAAAATAAACAAAATATAATTTCGGCACACAAATAAACAAAATACAATTTCGGCTCAAAAATAAACCAAATAAAATTAGGATACAAATAAACCATATAAAATTAGGGTACAAATAAACAAAATACGATTTCGACACACGAATAAACAAAATACAATTTCGGCTCAAAAATAAACCAAATAAAATTAGGGTACAAATAAACAAAATACAATTTCGGCTCAAAAATAAACCAAATAAAATTAGGGTACAAATAAACAAAATACGATTTCGGCACACGAATAAACAAAATACAATTTCGGCTCAAAAATAAACAAAATACAATTAGGGTACAAATAAACAAAATACAATTAGGGTACAAATAAACAAAATACAATTAGGGTACAAATAAACTAAATAAAATTATGGTACAAATAAATAAAATACAATTTGGTTACCAATAAACAAAATACAATTCGGGTACAAATAAACAAAATACAAATAGGGTACAAATAAACAAAATACAATTTCGGCTCACAAATAAACCATATAAAATTAGGGTACAAATAAAGAAAATACGATTTCGGCACACGAATAAACAAAATACAATTACGGTGTACAAATAAACAAATTACAATTATGGTGTACAAACAAACAAAATACAATTTCGTCACACAAATAAACAAAATTCAATTTCGGCTCACAAAAAAACCATATAAAATTAGGGTACAAATAAACGAAATACAATTTCGTCACACAAATAAGCAAAATACAATTTCGGCTCACAAATAAACCAAGTAAAATTAGGGTACAAATAAACAAAATACAATTAGGGTACAAATAAACAAAATACAGATAAGGTACAATTTTTTTTTTTTTTTTTTTTTTTTTATTAAAACTGGTCATTTCTGACCAACCATTAATTTACATTTAATAATTATATTTTAGCTTATATTACAAAGAATCCATTGATTTCTATTGTATCTTGTTTGATGTTGGAAGCCAACCGGCGTGAGGAAGAGTATTGTTGTCACTCTTGTCGTTCAACGAGTTCAAATGGTTTTGTCCTTTTGAGTCGTCTTGTCAGGTGGTTGTTGTTGAGAAGTCTCAGTGCCTCAGGATTTTCGTGTTGAGTGAGCCGATTTACGTGTTTTATGGCGTTCTGTTTTATGACTTCCTCGACCATGGGTACACCAAGATCGCAATGCAAGTCACTGTTACGCACATACCAAGGAGCGTTGGCGATGTTTCTTAGTACTTTGTTCTGGAAGCGTTGTATCCCTTTTATGTGACATTTGCTGGCACAGCCCCAAAGCTGTATACCATACGTCCAAACCGGTTTGAGGATTTGGTTATATACCAATAGCTTGTTGTATATTGATACCCGTGAATTTCGACCGAGTAGCCAATACATTTGCCTGTAGCGAGTCTGGAGTTCTGTGAGTTTTATTTTGACATGCTCGACCCATTTGGCTTTTGCATCAAGATTCATGCCGAGATATTTAGCTGAATCATGATATGGGATAACACTTCCATTCATTTCGAGCCTCTGAGGGTTTGGGATCCTCTTGTTTGTAAAGTTCACATGGACTGCCTTCTGGTCGTTGAGTTTGATGCGCCATTTCTTGGTCCAAGCCTCAACTGAATCGTTTGATCTTTGTAAGCGTGTTGTCGATTCTTGAACGGTTTTCGCTGTCGCTGCGTTTGCTGTGTCGTCTGCGAAAGTGGCCGTGATGACGTTGGCTGTTTGCGGAAGATCACTGGTGTACAGCAAGTACAGGATTGGTCCCAATACGCTGCCTTGTGGGACTCCAGCTTGTATTTCCTTGAAGTCAGAATACGTAGATTCGTGGTTTACTCGAAACAGTCTGTTCGATATGTACGATTTCAGTAGATTCACAAACTGGGCTGGCAGAAACATGTTGAGTTTGTGAATCAAGCCTTCATGCCAAACTTTATCGAAGGCTTGTGAAACATCCAGGAAGACAATCGAGCAGACCTCCTCACCTTCCAGAGCTTTTTCAATGATGTCAATTAGTCGATGCACCAGTTCCACCGTAGAGTGTCCTCGCCTGAATCCAAATTGATGGTCGGGCAATAAGTTCTTTTCCACGATGATAGGTTTAAGCCTGTTGAGAAGCAGCTTTTCAAAGAGTTTTGACATTATAGGTAGAAGTGATATCGGCCTATACGACTTGACCTCTGTTGCTGTTTTGCCGGGTTTCAGGATCATGATCATCTCCGCCACTTTCCATGTTGCAGGGACGTGCATAAGTCTAAGGGACGCATTAATTAATAATGAAAACATTTTTAGTCCTTTTGTTGTCAGTTTTTTCAGCACTAGTCCTGTGATTAAATCGTATCCTGGTGCTTTCTTCGGGTTCAAGTTGTATTTTAGTTCTCGTTTAAGCTCTTTTAATGTCACTTTTTTAATAATTTTAGACTGATTATTAGTGTTTAGGTGAAGTTCTTCTTCATTCGTGGCTTCATTCGGCTTGAAGATGTTTTCCAGATGATCTCCAAACGTGTCAGCTTTTTCTTGGTCCGATCTTGCCCATTCATTGTTCTCTTTCAGGATGGGTGGTACATGATGGATTTTCCTTTTCAGTCTTCTCGTTGTTTTCCAGAGGGAATAGTTAGTGTTTTTGTCTGCAGACAGATTCTCGAGGAAGGAGTTTGCAGAGTCTTCTCTCAGTTGGTGGATCAATCTTTTGATTTGTTGGGATTCTCTATTGAGATGATTTTTAACGACGAGATCTCTTGTACGCTGCCATTTTTGCCTGGTTCTTCTTTTGTTCTTTACTAGGTTTCTTACTTCCATAGGGTAGTTGTATCCAGGTGTTTTATGAGTAATTGTTCTAGTGTTATCCCACACTGCTTGTTGAATAAGACTGGTAAATTTTGTCACCGCCTCGTCAAGATGATCCCCAGTAGACAGATCAATGTCGAGGGTAATTCCCTGATCTAGTTGTAATTTAAAACTTTCCCAATCCGTAGTTTTATTGCATAAAGTCGGTTTCGCTGGCTTTTTGATGATAGTTTCGCTCAATGTCATGATGATCGATGAGTGATCCGAGTCCAAGTCATAGCTGTCCTCCAAGGTAATGAAATTTGCCGCAAATTTTCTGGTTATGAAAAAATCCAGAACGTCTGGGGTCTTGTTTCTGTCTGTAGGCCAGTAGGTCGGTTTCCCAGTTGAATGTACTTTACATCCAGTTTTTTCTATTGCATTTTTAAGTTCTCTCCCTTTTGTATTATCCAATCGGGAACCCCATAGGGAATGTTTGGCGTTAAAATCGCCTCCAAGGACGAATCTCTCTCCTAGATGTCGGATTATCATTGTGTAATCGTCTTCTTTTAGGTTATGTTTCGGGGGGAAGTAGACTGCTCCCACTTTGAAGTTTTGTTTCATTGACGAAATGCTTAACACTGTCAGCTGAGCTTCCTCTTTTCGAATGTTGAGATCCTCATTGTACTTCAGGTTGTTCTTGATGAAGATTGCACTTCCTCCATGTGCCCGATTGTCTGGGTGAGTGGTATGGTGGGTATTATATCCATTTATTTTAATGTATTGTTGGTTAGAGAGATGAGTCTCTGAGATGAAACAGATGTCAATTTTATTTTCATAAAGGTAGAGTGAGAATTCTTCTTTGCTGTTTAGAATGCCGTTTGCATTCTAGGTACCAATACGTATGTTTGTATGATCCATACTTATTTTTTGGATTTGTTTTTATTGGCTGGAATCTTACTCCCGAGGGCATTTAATTTGTTTGATAGCGTTCTGTTTGATCTCTCTAAGGTCTCAAACTTCTGCATCATGCTTTTCATCATACTCAGCACCTCATTGCTGTTGGTGTTTTGATTAGTAGTGATGTTTTGCTCATTTGTACTTTGTCTGTTGCTGCTCAGTGCTTGGGCATAAGTCAGGTTTTTGGCAGTTCTTGGGTCTGTCAGTTTCTGTTTCCTTGCCGCGTTTCCTGCTGTTTCAGTGTGTACTGGTTTTTTGATGAGCTTTTCACGCATTTGTTGGACTTTGATTGGTACTTCACATCCCCTGTAGTTGGCCGGGTGGTTACTTCCACAGTTAGCACATTTGGCTTCTACATTTCTAGGTTTCGTACAATCTATAGTAGGGTGCTTGCCTGCACATTTAACACATCTGTGAGTTTTGTTACAGAAGTTTTGTGTGTGCCCGAACCCTTGGCATCTCTTGCACTGAGGAATCATTTTATTTATTCTCAACGCTTCAATTGAGATCTTCATGTTACAGATGTATCTGATTTCATAAATCCTTTTCATTTCAGTTCTGGGACTAAAAGTTAGCATGAAGAGAGGAAGTTTTTTATATTGCTTCTCACCTTCTTCATCTCTAGTGACCCTAAATTTTTGCTTAACATCACAGATTTCAAATCCTTGATCCAAGAGATCACTTTTGATACCGTTTTCACTTGTTGAGACATGTAGGTTTCTCGCCATCACTTTAATGCACCTTTCTTGCTTATTTTCGAAAGAGTACCATTCAAATCCTTCCAGTTTCATTATCTCTGTCACTTTTCTATAGTCATCACTGTTATCAACATTTATTTTCACTTTATTGTCACTCATGCACATAAGTTTATGGTTGATGCCATATAAGGCTTTGTTCAGTAAGGATATGCTGTCAGTGCAGATGATCACTGGTGGTGGTTTAACTGCTTTGGTGGTTTTTTTCTGTTGGGTTTGGTCTTTATTATTGTAATTTTTCTTTGGGGTGGCAGATTTGGTTCTTTTTCTGTTTTCGTTAAGTATCCACTCTGTTTCTCCTTCTACCATTTCCTCTTCTTCATCCCATGTAGGATACTTAAAGGGAGAGTAGGGCCCGGAGCGTTCTTTAACCTGGGCTGGATTACGTTCCACATTTAGTTGGGTACTTACAGCGCGTAGGCTGAAGTCTTTATTTTGATTTTCCCCTTGCAGTGTTGCAATTACATTATTAGCCTGCATTAATTGATTCTCTAGTGTTTTCACTTGGCTCACTAGGAAGTTAACTTGCTCTTGAAGAGCGCGGAGCTGTTGTTCTGGGGACATATGTGGGCCGATTGATTGATTCATCGGCACAAGTGCCTGCGTCATAGATGTATTCTGCACAAGCATTGTCGGGTCTTGACTGATTGGCTGAGTCGCCGTCATTCGTTGCTGCGCTTGAAAATTATTCATAAGGATCTTATTACTAAGGCTAGCATATATACGGTTACTAGCCGTGTCACAGAATAAAATGTTTGTGCTTTATCAGCACTATGTCCGGTCATATAAAATTATTACTAAACATAATTTGTCCAAGATTGTTCATTAATTTTAAATAAAACTTATAAATTAACTTATATTTGCTCGCCAGAATTTAATGCAGAACAATATGCGTCTATAACATTACTCAACGAATAAAGTTTGCATTATTAGACCTATTATCTAAACTTAGCTGCAATAAAGCCAGTCCAAACATATAGCACAAGCCTTATCTCTTCCTTCTCTTATCTGCTCCACTCACAAACATCCGCACTCCACGAGAGTCGAACAGAGACTCAGATAAGGTACAAATAAACAAAATAGATTTTCGGCTCACAAATAAACAAAATACAATTAGGATACAAATAAACAAAATAGAATTTCGGGTCACATATAAACAAAAGAAATTGGGGTACAAATAAACAAAATAGACTTTCGGCTCACAAGTAAACAAAATACAATTAGGGTACAAATAAACAAAATACAACTAGGGTACAAATAAACGAAATACAATTTCGTCACACAAATAAGCGAAATACAATTTCGGCTCACAAATAAACCATATAAAATTAGGGTACAAATAAAGAAAATACAATTTCGGCTCACAAAAAAACCATATAAAATTAGGGTACAAATAAACAAAATACAATTAGGATACAAATAAACAAAATAGAATTTCGGGTCACATATAAACAAAAGAAATTGGGGTACAAATAAACAAAATAGACTTTCGGCTCACAAGTAAACAAAATACAATTAGGGTACAAATAAACAAAATACAATTAGGATACAAATAAACAAAATAGAATTTCGGGTCACATATAAACAAAAGAAATTGGGGTACAAATAAACAAAATAGACTTTCGGCTCACAAGTAAACAAAATACAATTAGGGTACAAATAAACAAAATACAATTAGGATACTAATAAACAAAATAGAATTTCGGGTCACATATAAACAAAAGAAATTGGGGTACAAATAAACAAAATAGACTTTCGGCTCACAAGTAAACAAAATACAATTAGGGTACAAATAAACAAAATACAACTAGGGTACAAATAAACAAAATAGAATTTCGGCTCACAAGTAAACAAAATACAATTAGGGTACAATTAAACAAAATACAACTAGGGTACAAATAAACGAAATACAATTTCGTCACACAAATAAGCAAAATACAATTTCGGCTCACAAATAAACCATATAAAATTAGGGTACAAATAAAGAAAATACAATTTCGGCTCACAAAAAAACCATATAAAATTAGGGTACAAATAAACAAAATACAATTTCGGCACACGAATAAACAAATTACAATTTCGGCACTCAAATAAACAAAATTCAATTTTGACACACAAATAAACAATATACAATTTCGACACAAAAAATCGAAATACAATTACGGTGTACAAATAAACAAATTACAATTATGGTGTACAAACAAACAAAATACATTTAAGGTACACTGAGGCTCAGATTTCAAAGGATGAAATGAACTTCTCTAAACACCTATAAGCATGGAAATGTATAATATAATGAGGTACCATTATTTTGATTTTTATTAATCATACCAAAGTGTAGCTTAAATAGCATACAAAGGGTATTTTTTACAACCGATATAAATCAAGAAATCTATTGGCAGAGGCCGCCTCTCCTAGCCTTGCGTTAAACGTGAAAGGCAGTGTAAGTTGATCTACACACCGCAACGCTTTGATCGTCTTTATTAACCATATCTCTCAGGTTTAACCTGGGCGTTTATTTCACTGAATAAGTCAACTCGGGGATTTTAATGCACCGCAGATGTTTTCGTATAACCTGGAACTGAACCTTCGACCCTCAGGTTAGAGCTCAAGTGCATATAAACTACACGATTTTGTTTTTAAAACAAAGTAGACATTTATAACAACACAACTCTAATATGATAATATGAGAGTAATGCCCATTTATTTTATGTAGTACAAACGTATGTAATTGAAGTTAGTTTTATACTGTTGCAGCTGTTTTTATCTTATTTGTTGTAAAACTCTCCATCAGAAAATCTGCATTTATACACACACACACACACACACACACACACACACACGTACCCACATTCACGTACAGACACTCACGTACTTGCTGATACGCAAGCACGCAAATGGCAGACTCAGAAATCAAAAAACTTTGTACAATTCCAAGACATAGCAAGGGACTTGACATGCGCAGTAGGAAAGCTTGCCGACTAGTAGCTTACTGTCTCGTCTCCCTTCGGTGTAACAAGACACAGTGTTTGTAACGTGCTGATACGTATAACTGCAAGGTTCGATAAACACTGAATTGTTCGAGCTCCCCTGCAATGCTATACGTCAGCAGGCCAATGCGCGTCTCTTTCTATGTCTCTCGACTTATAAATAATTTAACATCAGTTGTAAGTGTTAAACTTTGAACTGGTAACGGAAGTAGGCTACACATAAAAAACTAGAAAAATATAATAAATCAACGTTTCTTAATGTTTGCTGCTTTCTTTAGCAAAGGTAGTTTATATCACAATCCACAGTCTCTCATGTAACTTTTCATACAATACTTAGACATACGAAACCAGCGGGAACTTGGTCTGGTAAGGAAATCCAGATCTTTTTTTATGCCCTTCCAAACCGAGGTTTCAACAGTGCGACCCTTCCTTATACTAACAAGATCAATCCTCAAGGGCTTTCCACATGAGGGATGAGTGACGTTTGTATTCTTCGCACAACGACGCTTGGTTTTGACCACAAAAACAGTTACAAAAATTTCGTCATATTAGCTTCTCTTTGGTAAACAGTTATTAAGGTAGGGATCCCAATTACAATAAACCTGAGCCCTTTCAAGGCGAAAGAATGTTCTCATTAAGAATGGTAAATTATTCTTTAAGAGTATCGTATCTGTGAGATAATGTAAATACATAGGTTTTTAAAATTAATAAATTGTTTTGGCGTAAATGTATAACTTTAATTGCAAACATTTGCTTTGAAAGATTTTTATAATTGAAAATAGTTTGGAAGTAAGTTAATCAAAATGGAAAAATTATAAATAAGTGAAAATATAAAATCAAAAATATATGTCAAGTTAGGTTACCTTATACCCATCTGTTTACCTGTTTGTCTCCTTCTCACACACTCACACACACACACACACACACACGCGCGCGCGCGCGCGTTTGTGAAGTCAATAACGTTAAATAAAAAGCATCAATAATACTTTGAATATAAAATTATGTTACTATAAGTCTCATAAAAATGCAGGATGCGAGGTTTAGGGATAAGGGCTCTTCATTTCGTAGTTGTCACCTAAGGGTGAGAAGGGAGAGGGTTGGGAGGGTAAAATTTCGTATGATCAGCGTTTTCTTAATGCCACTCAAACTGGTTAGATGGCTACCCTCGACTTGTACAGTCATATGGGGATTTATTTAACCTCAGTAAAATACAAACTATACAATAGTCTAGGACAAGAAAACTGTCTTACTTTGTTTAGTAAAAGAAGGGCATTAAAACATCTCAAACTAATCCATGTCCGCTCTCTCCGTGGTACGGCGTGTATAGTAAGGTAGTTTCTATAGTAGCGAACGCATTCTTATCAAGTTTATAGACATATTGTTACATTTCTGACGCTATTAACCCTTCTTTTTAGTTGTACCATCCCTGGCAGGAGGGTTAGTTTCCGAAACTGCCCCCGAAACCAGAGCATGGATTCCCCCAAGGAAATAAGTAGAGCCTACTTTGATTATGTGGTAAGACATGAATATAATACAATTACTCGGATCTTTGCTGATGGCCCGGTTAGTACAACGCAAGGTCTCAGGTGAAACAATTTTGCTGCAATTATCCGTCAGTATATTGATAACCAGTTTACAATGATGCTTTGTACAAAATCGCAATATTATATATTTATTTAATATTTTAGTTTAGAGCGGAGTTGCTTTGGGGACGATTTATTCCTTAAATAAGTAAGTTTTAAAATAAATTAGAGATATTTGAGCAGTTTGTTCTAAATAGATTGAAGCAATGATAATAAGTTGGACGTCTTCACTGGGGATGGTCTGTAGGACCTTTCACCTCTAATCCGACCGGAAGGGAAATTTAAAGACAATTTAGTTTGTTGTTTATTTACATCTTGAAAAAAATAATAAATAACATAACATACTAGAAATTTAGCGATTTGTTAGTTTTGTCTATTTTAGTTTTGAGAATAGCCGTTATTAAACAGTAAAAGGATATTTTAATGAAATTAATTAGTTATATGTGTGTTATTACTGCATATAAGTGGACAGATTCATTGCATGATTCTAATAATGGCGGAGGTTATAATAAATAGTGAGATTCATCAGTATTAGATAAACACCCCTCAAGGTGTGTTTTCCTGGAAGGGGCTGCTCTCGCCGCGCAACTCCTAAAGTACTGCTTCATTCCACTGCCTTCCTATTACACATATAAAGATCTCGATCAATCCTGATACATTGACTCGCGACATGTGGGACGGGCATGGTTCGCAAAAGCTGGGCAGATTATTCACTAAATTAATTTCCAAACTTTTTGTACCAAATTGTGTTCACGTAATATACAACTGAATTTTTCGTCACAATATTGACAAGTTATTGCGATAAACTCTTACAGGCCGAATAAACCTTTACTTCAATTTCTTCTTCCACTTTAATCCTTCTTTCACTCCAGTGTTGCCAGATTTCTACCAACCCATCTGTATCAACCAATCAGGGGATCTGTTTTATTAAATTTTGACCAAACACTAATGTATATTGCATTAGACTTCTCTGTTCCATAAAACATTACTTTGCTCCTGGGTTTTTCCAGCATCCCTTTATCGCTACTCATGATGTTGGTTTTAACATTCCTCTGATATTATTCTCCATTCTTAAAGGCGTTTCGTTGCATTATTCTTATTTCTTTATACTTTGTAGTGTTTAAAACTTAATATACTATTTTACTCTGTACATCTTGTGCTTGCTATATGTCTTCATTTAATATGTCTTTCTATTCCACTGTGACATATTTTTAATTTTGTTTTATGTCGTATGATGTGCAATTAATTTTTATGATAGTAATTAATTTAAAATCTAATTAATTATTGTTCTAAGTAATTATTTTTGTTTAATTAATTTATCTGTTTTCTCAAATGTTGCTATTTTTACATAAAGCTATATAAACATTTTCAACAATTCCAGTAGTGGGGTTAGAATTACATAAACGTTTTCAAAGCAGAATCATCGTTGCTAGAGTAAGAAGCGTGATGACGATTGTTCAACCCTTCCGTTTCCACATAGAATCGTTAAGCATGACAATTAATTGGTCACACATTGTCCATAGCTTTCACCTACGATAACGCAGAAGACACTCATACATTATAAACCGCTTTCCTATTGCTAGAGAAACGTACAACGTAGGACGTAACTGGTTAATTTTAATGATTTAGGTGAAATGAAGTTGTTTGATGTAATCATCTTGAATTCACTGATTAAACTAATTTTAAAAATACTTAACTAAGTGAATACATATTTGCTTACTTGTTGACGCGTTTCAAATCATTCGTTCCTTTTACAAAAGTAACCCTCAACTCTGTTAGAGTTAAGAATTTTTAAAATTAGTTTAAGTGAAATATTTTTCAAATAAATTTGCCTAAAACCTATGTAATGTTTGGTTTGTTTTAAATAAATCTTTTTATTAAAACACGCCTAATTAATGATAACTTCTGCTTTCAATTCTTTCTTTTAGTTCACACCACCTTAAATATTTATCTTATTCAATTCTCCAATCGTTAATAAAATACTTTTTATTCATCCACTCAAGTTCAAATACATTTCTTAAACTTGTAGTGGATGACACTTGATATTGATAGTTTTTTCAATAATTAATTATAGTGAAATAATTTTCGTTTTATGGGAGACAAACATTTCACAAAAAGGGTTAGGTATGCAATATAGCTATTTCCTCATATTTGGGTTAACAGCTGATTTTATGTTATAGGTTATGTAGTAGAGCAGCATAACGCACAGGTTATGTTACTTTATTTAAATTGGTTGTAATTATTTAATATAAATTAACTAAAATAAAATCTTTCTTTGTTGACCTAAGCAAGAATAGACTTTTAAAAAATCGTTTTTATTGTTTTTTTTAACGCAATACCTTTATTTTACAGATTATCTAACTGACTGATTTATAAACAACCTCGAATTCTGACTTCATAAGAGAACTAAACGTTAAGGAAAATAAAAACAAAAATAAATTCATCCACAAGTCAGTGTAATAGATGACTAATTTACCAGTAACGTTCAGGAAATAATTTAATTTTCTTTAGGTTTACGTTTCAACTGCCCGCTGATGTTCAGTACGCGCGCGCGCGCGTGTGTGTGTCTGTGTGTGTGTGTGTGTGGTGTGTGTGTGTGTGTATTTGAGTGAGTGTTGGCGTGTTAGTGTTTGTGTGTGTGTGTTTGAGTGAGTGAGGGTGGGTTAGTGTTTGTATGTTTGAGTGTGTGTGTTTGTGTTTGTGTGTGTGTGTGTGTGTGTGTGTGTGTGTGTATCTGTGTGCGCGTGTGAGTGTGTGTGTGTGTGTGTGTGTGTGTGTGTGTGTGTGTGTGCGTGTGTGTGTGTATCTGTGTGCGCGTGTGTGTGGTGTGTGTGTGTGTGCGTGTGTTTGTGTTTGGGTGTGTGTGTGTGCGTGTGTGTGTGTGCGTGTGTGTGCGTGTGTGTGTTTGTGTTTGGGTGTTTGTGTGTGTGCGCGCGCGCGCGTGTGTATGTGTGTCTATATTTACTCTTGCCTACTATAGTGTTTCAGACAAGAAACTTTATAAAATACAATTTACTTGCGTATCAAACATACTCTACAGGCAACCGACCTTTTTATATCGATTCCCTGGCTTCGGATCAAACAGTACAACGTCTGTTAAGGCGATGCCTGTAGTTTAACAATACATGTTCCCTGTATTGGTCTCAGCTCTTCTCAATGGCGTCGTTTGATTTTATTAGCCGCCATTCCTTTAAGCTTTCAAGACCGTCTACGTAATAAAGGAAGTACCGTGTAATGCACTAGTTTAAGAGTGCGTATGTTCTGTTCTTCTTGGAACAAACAAAGGCCAAATATTGCAATCCTTTATGGAAATAAAAGCATCCAGGAAACCTTTATTTTGAAACCTTTTAACGCTTGAGTATAGCTTAACGATAGTGTAATTAGTACCACTCGACGCTGGGCTAGGACAATTACTCATTTCTGAGTCTTATACGTTTTATGGCTAATAATATAAGCAGCACACCGACTTAATTCTTCGTTCGAAGTGTGTGAGAACTTCAACACCGAAACATTATTCCTGATAATACGTAGTATAGGCAACTAATTAGACAAAATATGGACAAGAAGTGTTACCATTTTAACACATTTTTCAATGTTTTTATCATTTTTTATATATATTTTAAAAAAATTGTATTAGAAAAAAGTGATAAGTTAATAGAATATCATTCTTCCATTTATTTTTAATTTAATCAATTTTCTAAAAATATTATTTTGTATTGAACTCTACCAAGCATTAGCTGATAGATCGGAATTGTGGTATTACCAGCCCGGGTCTATCTAGGGCGTAACTGTTTAATTATGGGCAAATTATAAGGTCTTCGCTCAAGTCTCTTTAGTGAATTACTCGTTGGAACCTGCATTACTGAAATTTGCAAGGCGCACGGACAAGCAGTAGTAAGTGTAACTAATAGTCAGATGCTATCGAGGAGACTATACTTCCATTACGCTCTGTCTATAGTGGTGTTCAACGGCATCGTTGCATTTTATTAGTTTTTATTACCATAATCTTTCAGACACTTTCTCTGTATTAAAGGAAGTGCATCGCATGCACGATTGACTTGGGGCCTTACATTTGCTCCGGTAAGACGAAAGTGTTATATCCATGCTTGTCTTAAGTAGGCTTACATACAACCTTACAGCTGTTTTACGGAAATATTATAGCATAAATTTTTTTTTAATATTGTTGAGTAGGGGTTATAATTTTAAAATGAAACGTTTTTATTTTTTAGAGAAAGAAATATTTCGTCTTCCCACCGCTATTACGGAGTTTGCATTTCCGGGAGTGCGTGTAAGCGCGCGTGCGTTTGTACTCGCATGATTGTGGATGGAAGTCGGCTTTTATGGTAGGGGTCCCTGCTATAGGATATAGGGAGGAATCGTAATAATTCTCATCCCTATTAGGTCTACAAGCGATAAGGGACCCTATGAGATATTCGCTTCTTATTACAAACAATATTAACAACCTGCCTTATTTAAGAAAGACAATGTCAGTGTAGCCTTAGAAAGAAAATCTGAATTAAAATTTAAATTTATTTAGTAATATCTCCTAATACGTAAAAATTTTATAAATTTTGAAAAGCATTATATTTTACCCGAAACGATAAATGGATTTGTCCTAATTGTTATCAGAATCATGAATTAATTATCTAACGGATCCTTCAACAAATTATTTTGAGGTGAAAATTGATAGAAGTAATATTTTCTGTAAAGATCATATGTCACCGTGGCCTTTGGATACAGTTAAGATCTCTGTCTCTCCCTCTAAACCATATGTCTCTTTTTTATTTTCGTTTCAACTAAAAAATTCTTCTCAACTGCTGTTTAGAAATTTCTATTCGTCAATTTTTTGGAATTTCGCAAAGTTAATTTTATATATGTATTTTTATATATGTTTAAATAGATGATTACCGTTCACCATTTCAGAATTTATAGTGACAGATTTTTCTTTGTTCCAGGTGAGTTTATTAGACATGTACCACACGCTACTCTAAGGTAAGAAACCACTTAAATTAGTTTTCCCAACTACAAGTACACCGTTTACGTAACAAACGAGTTTGTATGATACAATCGATACGTTTGTTTGCAATTCTCATTATCTACTAGTTTTTAATATATTAAAATACTCAACAGATTTATTTTATTTGAATCCTCCAAAACGCACAGAAACGCTTTGGTTCTAGAGCCACATTACATAGTCAGGGGCGCCGCGACTACCCGAGGAGCTATGATGTATTACCACGGTCGTCGCGACTACCCTGGGAGCTATGGTGTATTACCACGGTCGCCGCGGCAACCCAGGGAGCTATGGTGCATTACCAAGGACACCGCCGGAAACCGGGGAGCTATAGGGCATTACCTTGGACCCCGCTATTACCCGGGGAGCTATGGTGTATTACCATGGACCCCGCTGCTATCCGGGGAGCTATGGTACATTACCAGGGGGGCCGCTGCTACCCGAGGGGGCAATGTGCATTACCAGGAGCGCCGCGGCTACCTGTGGAGCTACGGAGCATTTCAGGGACGCCGAGGCAACCCGGCGAGCTACGCAGGATATTCATGAACGATTTGGCTAACTGGGGAGCTACTGTGCATTGTCTTGAGCGTCTTAGCTATCCGGGGAGCAATGGAACATTCTCATGAGCGCCGTGGCTACTCGATGAGCTACTATGCATTGTCAGGGGTACTGGGGTTACTTTAGAGCTACGGTCCATTGGCAGGGACGCCCCGGCTACCCAGGAAGCTACGGAACATTGTCAGAGGCGCCGCTGCTATCCGGGGAGCAATGGAACATTCTCATGAGCGCCGTGGCTACCCGATGAACTACTGTGCATTCCCATGGGTACTGGGGTTACTTTAGAGCTACGGTCCGTTGGCAGTGACGCCGCGGTTACCCAGGAAGCTACTGTACATAGTCAGGGGCGCCGCTGCTATCCGAGGAGCAATGGAACATTTTCATGAGCGCCGTGGCTACCCGATGAGCTACTGTGCATTCCCATGGATACTGGGGTTACTTTAGAGCTACGGTCCGTTGGCAGTGACGCCCCGGCTACCCAGGAAGCTACGGAACATTGTCAGGGGCGCCGCTGCTATCCGAGGAGCAACGGAACATTCTTATGAGCGCCGTAGCTGCGCAGGGAGCTACTGTGCATTGTCAGGGGCGTCGATGCTATCCGAGGAGCAACGGAACATTCTTATGAGCGCCGTAGCTACGCGGGGAGCTACTGTGCACTTGTCAGGTGCGCTGGGGCTACACGAGGAGTTAGGGTGCATTGCCAGGAGCACCGTGTCTACCCTGGGAGCTGGAGTGCATTGTCAGGGGCGTTGCGACTACCCTGGGAGCTAAGGCGAATTGCCTGAGTCGCCGCAGCTACTCGGAGAACATCAGTGCATTGTCAGGGGTGTCACGGATACCCGAGGAGCCACGGTTTATTGTCATGGGCGTTGCAGCTACCCAGGGAGTTATGGTGTATTGTCAGGGCCATCGCGGCGTGCCTTCGATGTTAACTTTATGGCTGTACTGTTTATATATTTACCAAAGAGATAGTTTTTTTCAATAACAAAGTGAAATTCTCGTTGTGATCCCTGTCCAGTAATTACGTCAGATTGAATCTTATGCCCATTTGCTATTTTTACAGTTTTAAAACTTCTAAAACATGTATAGTAATATGCTTGTACTGCATCATCTACAGAAGTAGGATGAAAGTAAAAACACTGATTAACGTAAAGAAAAAACTTTACTAGCATTAACGTAATGTTTCCTTCTCTGTAAGGGCGTCGCCAGAAAATGTTTTCCTATGACGGAGTCACTTGTCCATACTTGAACATAGTAAAACATGTGGAACATAGATATTTTCAGGGGAGTTATAGCAGGGGATAGGTCTTATTTCATTATATATAGAATGTCATCATTTTAAAGTACCTAGAGTAACAGCAATACTCTTTATGGATTTCGTACGAAAGTGCATCTTGTAACGCGAAGCTACTAAACACACAATAATCCTACACTTGTTGCTTTTAGAACGTGGGCATGGGCACAAAGGCGCATTTCCCAGCCGCCATGCAACGTTGCAACTCCGGACCGTATCGTTGCGTCTACACCGCTATAATTGACACCTTTCCGCGTAATTCTGACAATTTGCAAAATGCTGACTGCTCCCGCTCCACCACCTTTGCTTGACGATTACATTGTTAACAGTTGTCCTCTGGTAATCGGTGACAGATTTTGTAACGCTGCATTTTCTTTATTTTAAATTGCAACACATTTCACTGACGAAAATATTTCTGTTTCATAAAAAACCGTTGTTAGTCACCTGTTTTACATAAACATATTTAATTAAATTCTAACTTTGGTTAATTTAATTACACTGCCTCAGAATTTAAAAACAAGTTATTTTAATGTTTCTTTTTATTTGAAATGTATGTGTTTCTGTGTATACATATAAATTGATATATATATATATATATATATATATATATATATAGGCACCCGTTTTTACTACGCACTACGAGGCGATTGTTTCTAATATTTAATATCTATAAATAATAAAAAGTCCCAAATTTTTAACAAAAATTTGAATTTATTAAAGATGTCAACACACAACAAAAATAAAATTTGCAACAATATACATGGTTCGATAAAACAATGGGTTATTTTAGGCCCCATTTTACGATAGCTAACTATATACCTGAGCGGGTGGCACGAAACATGCGTACAGCTTCGAGAAACTAAGCGACACCTATGTTTAGCTCACAGGTAAACTCATTTATGTAGCTCAATGATTTTAAAAGATCCGTATTCTCCTAGACGTTGTAAGTATTTTTCGTCTGTCAAAACGTTCTGACGTCATATGATACTGTCATCATCAGTCAAAACATGATCTTGTACGCATCTTTCCCAATATTCCTGGTGTACGCATATTTCGTAGTACGCATCTTTCGCAGTATTCCTGGTGTACGCATCTTTCGCAATATTCCTGGGTTACGCATATTTCGTTGTACGCATCTTTCGCAGTATTCCTGGTGTACGCATATTTCGCAATATTCCTGGTGTACGCATATTTCGTTGTACGAATCTTTGGCAGTATTCCTGGTGTACGCATCTTTCGCAATATTCCTGGTGTACGCATCTTTCGCAATATTCCTGGTGTACGCATCTTTCGCAATATTCCTGGTGTACGCATCTTCCGCAGTATTCCTGGTGTACGCATCTTTCGCAATATAATATTCCTGGTGTACCCATCTTTCGCAATATTCCTGGTGTACGCATCTTTCGCAATATTCCTGGTGTACGCATATTTCGTTGTACGCATCTTTGCCAGTATTCCTGGTGTACGCATCTTTCGTTGTACGCATCTTTCGCAATATTCCTGGTGTACGCATCTTTCGCAATATTCCTGGTGTACGCATCTTTCGCAGTATTCCTGGTGTACGCATCTTTCGCAATATTCCTGGTGTACCCATCTTTCGCAGTATTCCTGGTGTACGCATATTTCGCAGTATTCCTGGTGTACGCATCTTTCGCAATATTCCTGGTGTACCCATCTTTCGCAGTATTCCTGGTGTACGCATATTTCGCAATATTCCTGGTGTACGCATATTTCGTTGTACGCATTTTTCGCAATAATCCTGGTGTACGCATCTTTTGCAATATTCCTGGTGTACGCATCTTTCGCAGTATTCCTGGTGTACGCATCTTTCGTAATATTCCTGGTGTACGCATCTTTCTCAGTATTCCTGGTGTACGCATCTTTCGCAATATTCCTGGTGTGTGCATATTTCGCAGCGTATGCCCTGAGCGAGTTGTGCGTAAGCCAGTCAGGGCTATTAGGATAGTAATGGTAAAGGCTACTCCTAGATGTTCACAGGATTTTTATGCTTCTAATTCTGCTCATTATATTTATATAAGTGTTATTAATTTTTCCAACAAGAGATTTGTTTACCTAATACATTTGGCGAACACAGTTGTTAATGTCTATAGGAATATATATTTTTCGTACGTACTTTTTTTTATTTAAATCAAAGTGTTGATCTTTATAGTAACTAATAACTCATTGCTCTCTACAACTGCAATAATAATTGTATGTAACTTTTATAGTGTCTATAAATAAATAAACATGCTTGCATCCAAGTTATATGTTATCACGAGTACGGAAACATCACGGGTAGCCTACATATTTAAACGATATTTTGCTCTCAAAACGTAATCAAAATAGCCGTGGGTTGTGCAATGGCTTAATAACCATGCGTGCCGTGAAGTTACAATAATGACGTTAAAGTTACAAAGTTATCATTTTACAAGTTAGGGGAAAATTGAGAGTTCCCGAGGGACAAAGGGGTTCTGTCACGCCACGCTGAGTTGCATTAAATATGCACACTCACCTGGGCCCCAATATTAGCAGCAAAGCAGCAGTCGTTGTTGGAATTTGATGGACTGCATTAGCGCGGCTCGTTAAACATTGTGATTACAGACCTGTGACATCTGCGAGTTCTATCCCATTGGTTGTATAACGTTTAATATGGTGTTGTGGAGATATTAATGGAAACAATAATAGAAGGTGTACTTTTGTTTATATTCGCAGTAAATATGGAGACGTTAATGAACGGCCAAGATGGCTAGAGTGTATTACTATATACTAGTCCGAAGGAAAATACAGGCGAATACAGAAGGAAAATTACATCATTAGGACGTAAAACTAACTCTAAGAGACACCTTAAAGCGGTCACAGAGAGGTATAACTGCTCTCTTTCTTGCTCGCTAACGGAGCTCATTAGATAACCGTCAATCTTATACAATCATTGGGTCGTAGAGAGAAGACTGTGTGCTACAGTACAGCTCTCTAACGAAGCTCATAAATAAACGCCTAACCCCTCTATCTTATATAACCATTAGGTCGTAGAGAGTCTACAGTTACACGCTACAGTACTGCTTTGTATCGGAGTTCTTAAAGAGACATTTAGCCCTCTAACTTATATAACCAAAATGTTGTTGAGAGTAGATTACACGCTACAGTGCTGCACTCTAACGGAGCTCTTGAAGAGACGTTTAACCCTCTAACTTATATAACTAAAGTGTTGTTGAGAGTAGATTACACGTTACAGTTTCGCTCTCTAACGAAGAGACATCTAGCCCTGTAGCTGAGATAATAATTGGGTCTAGAGATAACACTACGAGCTACAGTCCTGCTCTAGATGTTTCATGTAGAGGGTTCTTACCTGTTCCATTTTATAGGCATGCTTTCTAATGGAATGCCCTTTCCCCGAACAGTTCTTTCACAATTTAACGTTTTGATTTTAATCGTTTACTTGTAATGTTTTGGTGATGTTCTTATTTTGAAATAAACCAAATAAAATGTCGTTCAAATTTTAAATAATTTAAATATAATGAAATATAATAAAATGAAAAAAATAAGTAAAATAGGTTTATAACGTGATTTTAACACTTCTATGAAACAGTATTGTCTATATCAGCTATTAAAATCACTATCAGGCAATATGGCGTCGGTCACACCCCAGTTTACATCGTATTGGTCGGTTAGAATCACCGTTATAACGTGGTAATTAAATTCCGGCGCATATTATTAACTAAATAATGCAATTCCGGGCCAATATGTCATCGATGAATAAGTAGTCTAGTTGTAACTGTTGGCAGTAGTTTGCTACCGCTGCTTTTGTTTAATAGAGTTTTTCTGTTTATATGTTGTATTATGTACAGATTGTAAGACAGCCTTGTTTGTTTTAAATTGTAGCGGTTTGTTGAGCGTTGTTATGCTATCGTTATTTTAGTTTTATTCTTCCTAAGTACGAGATTAATTTGATTTTATATGTCAGAGCAAAAAGTAATTGCAAGTACATTCCGGGTTGAGATATTAGGGATCTAAATCACTTGACATTGTTTGAACGTAAGCTTTTAAGAAAAATGTATGGTCCGGTTCACAATGTACAAACAAATGTGTGGAAGCTTCGATCTAATGCCGAGTTGTATTTCTTATACAAAGACGCAAATGTGGTCCATTTTATTAAAACGCGATGGTTGGGTCACATCGTAAGAGTGCCCACCAATAGAATGCCGAACAAACCTTTACATGTCACTATGACTGGCAAAAGAAGAGTTGGCCAACCAAGAAAATGATAGCTACAGGACCTTGAGGAAGATTTAAGGGTACTTGGCATTACAGCATGGAAACAGAAGGCTAAGGATGGCGGGACATTGCTAAGGAAGGCAAGGCCCAACGCTACAAAGCCTAGCGCTATGTAGTAGTAGTAGGATGTCGTTTCGATTTTTTCCTTTCCCCTTTTTAGTGCAGCAATATTAACATTATCGCTAAGCGAGATTCTTAGTTGTTTTGAGAGCAGGCTTTCGAAGGCGTAGTTGTCACTCCATTGCCAAGTGCAATACAGGAAAACAGTGTTGATAACTTACTATGACTTGTTCAACATTTGAAAATTAATTTTAAACGGAATAATTTTTAAATGAACTAATTTAATAACAACATTTGCAACAAAACAATACCGTTAACGGTGTGGAAAATAGGGGATGAAATAGAGACCCAACATTCACAAGTGTACATCTATATAATTAATCTTGCCACGGGGGTAAATCCCGCGTAAACATTAGTCAACGATCCGTGCGCAGACTAAATTTTCCCCGAGGGTTGAAATGTTTATCGCTGGAAGTAAATATCCGTCGTTCATAGTTGACAAAGCCATTTTTATTTGCATTGATTTAAACAACCCTCGCCTTACTGCACAGTGGATTAGCAATCTTGGCACATTCTTGACATGTGTATTTAGTGACGGAAATTGCTAAATGCTTTCGGGTAGAATTGGTTTTACGAAGAGTTCAACCCTAAAGCATGGCTACGGCGTTTAGTGACTGGGCTGGCTGGTGGAGGTCTGGTCAGACGGAATGCAGAAAGCATCACTGGACAAGTTATTCTACACTTTTAATATATAACCTCGAGGTAGGCATCTGCGTTTGCAAACAGAACGACAGCGTGAAAAATATTCACAAGCAGTACGTTGGTACAATCAGTACAGCATGGATCGTAACTATATTCAGTTTACAAAGGAGTTCTAAATGAATCTTCATAAAGACATTCATTTTATAGCAAAAAATACATACCAAAACCTTTTCTAAACGTGTATATTGCGCGACGAGCATTTGTGAAATAGTAATAAAATGACATATTTGAACATTACGAGAAAATTGCTCGGAATTGAAGTCCCCTTGCTTCTAAGCGACTACGTTGTACATGCTCGCTAAGGCATTGCAGTCACTGTAACTACGTAATTCGGTTTGCATCGTTCCGTAGCGAGAAATATTACTTTAACTGAAAACGTCTTTTTCTATAACAGGAATAAGAATCACGCACAACGCAATGTCGTTATTTTAACAAAATTACTGTATTTCCTCTAGCGAAGCATCCGCTTTTTGCGGAACGTGGCAGAGATTTGTACGTTGCGATTGATTATAAACCGGTGCACGGAATACGGTTTATTTTGCGGGGATTGTTTCGTGTTTTATGAAATAACCCCGTCTGGGAGCGGAGTAGGCCTATTCTTGTACAATTATAACAAAACACCATGATCATTAGTAAACTATAAATATTATAAGCTTGTGTAACGAGCTTCACAGATCGGCGCGGAAAAGTGTATAAAACAAATTTTACATAATAAATGTACCTAATGAACACAGTGACAATATTACACAAAAACTATTGACAATAATCTCACTACAAAAATTATATACCAAGGTTAAACCCTTACGTACATTTCAATGACCATGTCGTCATTATCAAGGGTCCTAAAACAAGATACAATTTAGGCTGTTTATTGGTCCAGTTATTCACCCAGTAAAAGGCAATCAAACTTAAGTAGTAACCGATAACTTGAGAGAGCAAACGAGACTTATAAATAGGGTGTTTTTAGTTAACAATTTCAGTGATATTTATTGCCATTTTCTGTTTGGAGGCTGATACTTGTGTGATACAGTAGTGCTGCTCTCGTAACACTCATGATACATGTGTTGCAGACCCATAATGTTGTCAGATGTCCGTCGCTCTGCTGATTGGATTACGATGAATCACCCGCAAATAAGGTGTTCTTTGGCAAGTAGTTTTCTTACATTATTCTTTTGAAACAAAATTTGAATACCTGTATTAGAAAAACGTCATAGTAATAGGCTGGTGAGAACAGAACAGCTCTTTATTTGTTTACGAGGCTTACAAGTGCATCGCGCCTAGAATAGGCCAGGCCAGAGCTCGAGATTGAATGTTCTGGGCTTCATTACATTTGGCTAAACCTTCTTTCCTCCGCTGCGTGAGAAGATTCACTCCTTGCCGAATGGTTTCATTTACTCTCCCTGTAAGCTATTTGTTTCTCAATCCAATTACATAAAACGACATGTTTTACTTTCGCTTCTAGGAGATGTTCGGTGCTCGCAAACATCTCAGCACCCACGCAAACAATTTTGCACGCACGAAAACATTTCCGCACGCACGCAAACATCTTCACACGCGCGCAAATAGCACTAGTTTAACAGCGCATCCGTGGAGACTTAAATTTCCCAGGTATATTTTCGAAGAATTTCTTGTTCTCTTAAGAAGTCGGGATCCTCCTTTTTCTAAAATGAAATCTGAAATGTATCGCCATTTTATAACACCAGAGCGATGTATTTTGATATATGAACTGGTGTCCGCTTTAGGGAGAGTTTATTTGGTTGCAATTCTAAGTTGGAATGGTCAGTACCGCTAACAGAGGACAGGAAAGCATCGTGAAAGATAGGTCGGATTAAAGTAGAGGGATATAAGCTATGGTGCAGAATGTGAAGGGGATAGTGTGGCGTCACGTGGTTAGGATGCGTTCCCTGAAGTAGCCTTTCTCTCTGTCGGCCTCATAAAGAAATATCCCCGTGTATGAAGGAACGTGAGTAGGGACGGATGCTATCAGTAGGATTAGAAGGACAAAATAGGAAACAATTGTGGCGTCGCTTGGCGGGGTCCCCTGTCCGAAGTAAACATTCTCCTAACGGGGGTGTAATCCGGTATATACACTACATGATACTGGGGTGGGAACTAGCTGTAGCCACCGAGATTTTCAAGGTTCAAAGAGGTAGGTTATGACTAGGACCAAGTCCCCAGTCTGGAGTTCCGGCCCTTGGATAAGGCCAACCGAAAGTGGATAAAGGTCTGATTGTACTATCTGGACCGAACTAAACAGACGGGGTATAGAGGTACTGAAATCTGGTCGTTTGGAAGGTTCTACTGGTCCCGAGTAGCTCTGGAAGAGCATCCGCACAGCTGACACTGGGTGTGTTCGTCACCCGCGGCGGGTCGGTGACCAGTCAAGGGCTTACAGTAAGGTCGAAAGACTCGTACATGCTGTAGTCACCCAGACGGGAGTCATGAGTTTGAGGTTGGATTCGTGGGGGTAGTGGTCTCATTAACTGGATGGTAGAACCCCCCAACAGTAACGCTTCTAAATGTATTCTTTGGCAAGGGAGATGAGAGCCGAGAGAATAGGTGCTCCTTTGCTACATTCATTTCTTCACCATCTTCCTCTTCAAACATTTCTCACACCACAACTGCAAACTGTAGCTACCGAGAGGGTTGTAACACAGTACATGCCTCGTGACGCAATACTAGCTACAACATCTGTCCAGAAGGGGCAAAATTTGACGGACGTAGCGTCGGAAGGTCGGAAGGTCGTCGTGTCGTCGTGAGCGCGTTACATCAGCCATTTCGGAAGTATCTGCAGCACCATTACAAATTCTCGCCTGGAGGCAATCCAGTATAGCTAGAGAGAAGTTTAGGAACCCCACAGTATGGGGGTGAATTGAACCAAAGTAAGTTTCGTACCGTTAACGTTTCACTAGAGTCATTATTCTATAGATGAGAGTAAAAAAAAAAATTGGTTGCAGTAGGAAGGCCTGTTCCCCTCGTGCGGACGAGTCCTTTACTCAGAAAGTGATGGTAGCAACAGCAGATTAGCCACAACCAAAGCTTATAGTTATCCGCTATATAAGTTCTTTCTTATTCACAAGGCTAATACACTTAAGTCGGGTTGCTATAACCTATCTTCCATCACAGTGGAATGGTAACCTGCCCACTGGGACAAGTAAAAATGCTCTCGTTAAATATGAGGTCGTTTCTAGTTAGCGTCCTTTCCTCTGACCTTTCAACTCCTCGAAAAGTGGTGTGACGTGTGCAGGGACTTGACCCTTGATGGCAAGACTCTTCGGAAAGGTCAAATCATAATCAAACATTAATCCCTTGCTATGCAGGACGTAAGGTCCTAAATAAATAGATTATTATCTGTAATGGACCTAGCAGTTTGTGGTTAGGCTAGTAGGCATATATGACGTAAATATGATATAAAAAGACTTCAACGAATTTGTCGTAAAAGTTTGATATTTTTTTTCGGGAATGCAATAATTTAAACAGAGTATACTGACCCCAAATTGTGAGGCTGTCCCTCGACAATTCGCAGACAATGCGACATTCGATTCGTCAATAATCCGCCAGTTGTACCAATACAAATTCTATGAGTTTCTGTTTGCTTTATAAATATTAATGCAGTAACTTTCTACATCTCCGCGGTCGCTCATGATCAAATTAAAGCTAGACATAATTCCGTTGTAAAAATAATGGGAAAAGTGGATAATAACCTTAACAATATAACCCATTTATTGACCGAATGATGTTTAAACTCATTATGGCCGTAACCCATTACAAAAACTTCGGATGTGAATATTTTAAATGTAATATGGAAATCTTGATCTTCTATTTTTTCGTTGATCTTTATTTCATTATGTAAAAGTTACATTTAATAATGTATAGGTTAGGTAAAGTATAACTTACAACTTGTAACCTATAGTCTATAAGTTACATAAGGTGTTTGGAAGTTACATATATTTATTAATAAGTAACATAAGGTGTTTGGAAGTTACATATATTTATTAATAAGTAACATAAGGTATGTACGATACACATTAAATTACGTTTAAAATGTACGTATTGTCTTGGTGAGAGTTGAACAAATTATTGTAAAACTCTGGGGGAGGGGGGGGGGGTTGGAGAAGTGAAATATTTTACAGTCACTTCTACAGTAATTTTGAATTGAGAAAAACATCTATTTGTGCGTAATAAGAAATTATCCAAACATTTATTGTCAGACGCGCCTAAGAATGTTTTAATTTCAAAAATTGGATTAAAATACATAACTTGTTACTATCGTTATATTGAATATTTGCATTGAGATTTATCAAAATTTATATTTACTAACTGATCAAAACTATATAATATTAACTTAACAATGTTCAATAAATAATGTAACATAACCCAAGAGTTAAAACAGCTGTCTTACATCATAATGTATAGCATAAAATGAGCTGATATATGAAGTCATATCTAACCTGACGCAGTGTATTCTGACGCTATTTATCTGACGGAAATTATACTGACTGCGAAATTGTGTGTTAATGTCCATCCAATAAGTGTTTTGTAGACGTCTCTATAAAAGTTTTCACTTCAAAATTATCTAGGATGAATATTTTTTGGTAGGTTTAAATTCATCCAAAACATAGGATAATTTGATATTTTTTTAAAAAATAACCTCGGTTCGACTTACTGTAACATACCACTAGACACATTCGCACCAGTCCAATGCTTTGAGGTACAAACTTGCTTTATGGATCTGCGCAGTAAGACGTTACAAATATTGTGATAAAAATATTAAACGAATACAATGTGGACAGTATAGAGAGTGTTGCGTGAAAGGTGGAAGAAGAAGAAAGAGAAATGGAAATAGGAGAGTGTTGCGTGAAAGGTGGAAGAAGAAGAAAGAGAAATGGAAATAGGAGAGTGTTGCGTGAAAGGTGGAGGAAGAAGAAAGAGAAATGGAAATAGGAGAGTGTTGCGTGAAAGGTGGAAGAATAAGAAAGAGAAATGGAAATAGGAGAGTGTTGCGTGAAAAGTGGAAGAAGAAGAAAGAGAAATGGAAATAGGAGAGTGTTGCGTGAAAGGTGGAAGAATAAGAAAGAGAAATGGAAATAGGAGAGTGTTGCGTGAAAAGTGGAAGAAGAAGAAAGAGAAATGGAAATAGGAGAGTGTTGCGTGAAAGGTGGAGGAAGAAGAAAGAGAAATGGAAATAGGAGAGTGTTGCGTGAAAGGTGGAAGAATAAGAAAGAGAAATGGAAATAGGAGAGTGTTGCGTGAAAAGTGGAAGAAGAAGAAAGAGAAATGGAAATAGGAGAGTGTTGCGTGAAAGGTGGAGGAAGAAGAAAGAGAAATGGAAATAGGAGAGATTGCGTGAAAGGTGGAAGAAGAAGAAAGAGAAATGGAAATAGGAGAGTGTTGCGTGAAAGGTGGAAGAATAAGAAAGAGAAATGGAAATAGGAGAGTGTTGCGTGAAAAGTGGAAGAAGAAGAAAGAGAAATGGAAATAGGAGAGTGTTGCGTGAAAGGTGGAGGAAGAAGAAAGAGAAATGGAAATAGGAGAGTGTTGCGTGAAAGGTGGAAGAAGAAGAAAGAGAAATGGAAATAGGAGAGTGTTGCGTGAAAAGTGGAAGAAGAAGAAAGAGAAATGGCAATAGGAGAGTGTTGCGTGAAAGGTGGAAAAAGACGAAAGAGAAATGGAAATAGGAGAGTGTTGCGTGAAAGGTGGAAGAAGAAGAAAGAGAAATGGAAATAGGAGAGTATTGCGTGAAAGGTGGAAGAAGAAGAAAGAGAAATGGAAATAGGAGAGTGTTGCGTGAAAGGTGGAAGAAGAAGAAAGAGAAATGGAAATAGGAGAGTGTTGCGTGAAAGGTGGAAAAAGACGAAAGAGAAATGGAAATAGGAGAGTGTTGCGTGAAAGGTGGAAGAAGAAGAAAGAGAAATGGAAATAGGAGAGTGTTGCGTGAAAGGTGGAAGAAGAAGAAAGAGAAATGGAAATAGGAGAGTGTTGCGTGAAAAGTGGAAGAAGAAGAAAGAGAAATGGAAATAGGAGAGTGTTGCGTGAAAAGTGGAAGAAGAAGAAAGAGAAATGGAAATAGGAGAGTGTTGCGTGAAAGGTGGAAAAAGACGAAAGAGAAATGGAAATAGGAGAGTGTTGCGTGAAAGGTGGAAGAAGAAGAAAGAGAAATGGAAATAGGAGAGTGTTGCGTGAAAGGTGGAAGAAGAAGAAAGAGAAATGGAAATAGGAGAGTGTTGCGTGAAAGGTGGAAGAAGAAGAAAGAGAAATGGAAATAGGAGAGTGTTGCTTGAAAGGTGGAAGAAGAAGAAAGAGAAATGGAAATAGGAGAGAGTTGCTTGAAAGGTGGAAGAAGAAGAAAGAGAAATGGAAATAGGAGAGTGTTGCGTGAAAGGTGGAAGAAGAAGAAAGAGAAATAGAAATAGGAGAGTGTTGCGTGAAAGGTGGAAAAAGACGAAAGAGAAATGGAAATAGGAGAGTGTTGCGTGAAAGGTGGAAGAAGAAGAAAGAGAAATGGAAATAGGAGAGTGTTGCGTGAAAGGTGGAAGAAGAAGAAAGAGAAATGGAAATAGGAGAGTGTTGCGTGAAAGGTGGAAGAAGAAGAAAGAGAAATGGAAATAGGAGAGTGTTGCGTGAAAGGTGGAAGAAGAAGAAAGAGAAATGGAAATAGGAGAGTGTTGCGTGAAAGGTGGAAGAAGAAGAAAGAGAAATGGAAATAGGAGAGTGTTGCGTGAAAGGTGGAAGAAGAAGAAAGAGAAATGGAAATAGGAGAGTGTTGCGTGAAAGGTGGAAGAAGAAGAAAGAGAAATGGAAATAGGAGAGTGTTGCGTGAAAGGTGGAAGAAGAAGAAAGAGAAATGGAAATAGGAGAGTGTTACTTGAAAGGTGGGTGAAGAAGAAAGAGAAATGGAAATAGGAGAGTGTTGCGTGAAAGGTGGAAGAAGAAGAAAGAGAAATGGAAATAGGAGAGTGTTGCTTGAAAGGTGGAAGAAGAAGAAAGAGAAATGGAAATAGGAGAGTGTTGCTTGAAAGGTGGAAGAAGAAGAAAGAGAAATGGAAATAGGAGAGTGTTGCGTGAAAGGTGGAAGAAGAAGAAAGAGAAATAGAAATAGGAGAGTGTTGCGTGAAAGGTGGAAAAAGACGAAAGAGAAATGGAAATAGGAGAGTGTTGGCAATGCGCATCAGGTTCTTTGTGACTATCCCTCTTGCACAAACATAATACATTATAATATCCTATGTGGGGACACACTAGCATGGGAAACCCCCAACTCGAATGTCCCGCCCGGGTGGCTAGCTCTAGGGCCAAGTCTTGTGGCCTGGCTAAGGTGCCCGTCTCTGGGACAAGAGGAACTCCAACCAGGAACAGAGGTTCAACCACATGCCCAGAACTACTAGAACATTTGGGGGGTGTAGGGGTAACATTCTGTTGGGTTCCTGGACACTGCGGAATACGCGGAAACACAAAAGCGGATGAAGCGGCGAAGTTACAAGTTTGGTGCCCATTACGCAACGAGTTATGGCGTCTGATTATGTGTGTTTTGCGAAACACTTATTGCTCGCTGCTTGGAATGACGAATGGCATACCGTGATTCTGAATAAGCTGAGAGAAATTAAAGATACCGTCCGTCCATGGAGGTCTTCTATTTATTCAAAACGTAGGGAGGAAGTGGAGGTTACACGCCTTTGCTTTGGCCACTCCTTTGCAACTCATGGATATTTGATGCGTCGTGAAAATCCACCAATATGTCAGTACTGCGGTGATATCTTCACTATAAAAAATATTTTTGGTGGATTGTGTTAGTTTAGCCAATATTCGTGACATTTTTAACGTTAAAAGCAGTTTGAAGGTGGTACTAAGGGACGATGCCTCGGCCATTGACCGAGTCATCGCTTTCTTGCACCACATGAACATATTTTTTGAATTTTAATATTTAAAAATATATGCTTCTATATGTATACATATATTTCTTTGTGACGTTTTGCGTGTAGCTTTTTTATTGTTTTAAATTAAATATATTTTATGCTCTAGTTATTGTGCTATTAAGATTTATTTATTGTTAAATTTTTACCTACTGTTATGTTTTAAATATTGTTATTATTTATTTATTATTATGTTGTTCGTTGTTGTTATTTTGTTATTATAGATTTATATTTTTTATTGTTATTTTTCAAATGATTTTTCTTATTTCCTACACTAAGTGTTCTCTTTATTGTTATACATTTATTGTTACATATTTAATTTTATGTTATTACCACTATGTTTAGGTTTTGTTTGTTTTGTCATTTTTATTTTTTTCAATTTCATTTTATTACTTTGTTTTATCTAAAATATTGCGTGTTTGTCTTAGTTGTTAATTGGCGAAGATAACCACAATTGGTTTTTCGCCAGGAAAAAAGTCAACCCATCTCCTTCTTGGACAACTTCGTTTTACTTCCTTGTGGTTTCCATCTCAATACCTGCTTTGGCAAGCGTTCTTCACTCAGCGTTCTTTGCTCAAGCGTATGTTATCTATGTTATGAGTTACATCAGAACTATGCCGTATTCCTTATTGTATAAACTAAGAGAGAATTGATTGACTTTTTCCCCAAACTAAAGCTCCCATATTTCCCAATGCGACATTCAGTTCGTCTTAACGCGAGAATCGTCCCTTTAGAAACGGGCAGAGTTGTACCTTGAAATAAGAGCTGCTTGAATATGACGCTTAATTTTGCGTAGGTGGTTCAGTAATTTGAGACGGGTTGGTCCCACAGTTAGGAGGAGTGGTGCATAAACTTATGGGCAACTGGGGCGTGGGCATATCGGTCACGGTCCTCAGGTTTGGTGTTCGGATAAACTGTTGGTTGGTAGTAACGCAATAAGCAACAGATGGTATTGCCAACAATGGTATTGAAACATTGTCTAAATAGAAGCATTTGTGTAGTAATAAGACACACATGGGCAAGATATGCTGTTACTTTTCCAGAGGTTTTGATGTCAAAGGCATCCTCAGTCGTACAACCAAACACTACGAAATGTATATTCAAGCTGTATTTAGAGCGAGAAATGTAATTCCCGCTCATGACATCCTAATCTTAATATATTCATGAAATTCAAATATTCATCGAATTTTCGATTCAAGACCCGCAATTGTTTTTTTACAAGGATTTAAACTGTAGTTTTTCCATTTTTTCTATTACTTGACATTCTCCCTATGTATATCTTGTTCAAATTTTGGAATCGTTAATAAAATACTTTTTATTCATCCACGCAAGTTCAAATACATTTTTTAAAACTTGCAGTGGATGATGCTTGGTGATAATACAGTTTTTTTCAAGAATAATTTGAATAAATAAATTTAATTAATTCCTTTTAGTTTTATATGAGAGAAACACTTTTCACAGAAAAGGAAATATAGTTATTTGGCTTAAATGAGTGATAACGTATGGTTACCTAAACAAGCGATTTTATGTTATAGATTATGTGGTAAAACAGTATATGCTAAGTTATTTTATTTTTTGTAATGATTTAATAAAAAGTAAATAAAATTCTATTTTCAATGTTGACCCAAGTAGGAATGAACTTGGAATTTTTATGCTTTATTTTACTTGTTTTTAACTTATTATTTTGGTTTTTGTTTGCCTTTAGTCAGAGAAATTTATCTATGGCGTTTATGTATGCACAGAAGGAGCTCGTTGAAAGTGTTATTCCTTCTTTACATGTATCTTCAATTTTAGCAAGTTTTAAAAACATAACTTAAAATTTAACAGTTTTGTCTTTTTATTATTGTTTCTTAATTAACTGTTAGTTCCTATCTTGTAGTCCTGTTCAATCTTATTTAGCCTATACTTTGTATTTAGATTCATTTCATCTTTGTAAAACTTTTAAACGTTAACGCAGCCTATATTCTTTTACTTTCAATGCCTTAAGAATATTTTGCACTTCTTAAGTTGATCAAACTTGATTCCATTTATTAACCTCGGTGTTAAAATTTACCTACAATTAGTTTCGTTTAGCATATTACGTTGTTAATCTACTGTCTCGGACAATTGATTTTTTTAAATTTCAATATTGAGAAAATTCAATATTAATTTATCTTAGTAATTATAGAACGTACTCGTCGTCGTAGAGAGAGTGTAAAGATATCGCAGTATGTATCTCCTACATTAAATATCTGAAAGAATTTTTATACAGTTGCATAAACTGTATCGAAAAATAAAACTGCTTAAAATGAGTATACATGTGTTTAAATAATTGTCATTAATATAACTCTCACACTCTTAATAAAGTAAATAAAAATCCTAATACATTAACACAAAATAATTACGTTCTTCGATTGGTGGTGTTTAATTTTTATTAAAAACTTCTTTCTTTAGTTTAATCCGGTTTTTTGTTTTAAACCTACTTATCCTTAGACAGATTTTCTTATATTCTAATCGATTGCGCCAATATTAAAAGCCGGTTTTTCTCTCTGAAATCCTACTTTATTCCGCACTTTGAACACGCCGGCGTTTAAGTCTCCACTGTGTCGATTTGATACCCTATGCTACGTCATCCAATACATTTTTAATCCATTAGTGTTTCATTGACAATGACGTAATTATGGTTAGCTGAAAAAGTTTAAAAAACAACATTTTTTTATAGTTTGTTACAGGTGTACACTTGCGTAAAAATTATTTATATAATCTTGATACGCCTATATAGTTTTGCTTGTGAGGAGAGCCGTTGCCTTATTTGGAGTTTTTCGAGAGTTTTGCTTGATACCTTATTAAATATATTTATGTTTTAAATCACATCTATAGTGCTATTACCATTCTAACTAATGCAGATGAATATGAAAGAAATAATGAAATAAACTATGGGGAATTTCAATGAAAGGAAATACACTTAAAAGTATTAGTATCATATGATAGTGAAAAAAATGTAATTACAAAATATCGAGTTACAAAATAATGTAAATAATAAAATAAAGATGCAATAAATAGGTTTACACTAGGTGAAAGGTATTTGACAAAATAAAAACTATATCTAGATAAAAGTCTCCGTTCTTGGAGAAATTAAGATTTGAAAATAGAATTTCGTAATTATCCGCGTACAAATGTTCAAGAACAATTCTAATACCTTGTTTTTTATATTTAATTTGTATATGTTTGTGTACAGATTTCTGACATTCCTAACGTTTCAATAGGCTCCTTTTTGACGCGTCTCGGAGTAACTCCATTTTCAAAACTTAAATCGTACTCTAAGGGAGTAAGATTAAGGTTCTAAAAATGGAGCTACTCCGAAACTCGTCAACAGAGGAAAGTATTGAATCGTTAGTAAGGGCAGAAAACTGTACACAAACATATAGAAATCTTCCTAACAGAAATGAAGATGACTATATTAATAAATTTCTGTACTTTGTATTTATAATGTACTATAATTAGTTCCATGTAGACTACAGTATTTAGATAACTATTTCCGTAAGATGAAAGCCCCGCTCTGAACACACGTGTATTTAATAAATCATCCTCAGGCTTTCATTTGACGCACGCCTCCTCCCCCTGTCTCATTATTTCAGTGTGCAGTAATTTTCAGTACCATTGCGCTGTCACTGAATATGGAGATGGATTTTCATGAACCCGGAGGTAAAATGTGTCCCCTTGTAGTTGGGGAGAAAAATGAAATAAAACACGGCAGAAATATAATACTTTATACGAGGCTATTATGGCGGGAAGCACCTTAAAGTGATTTACGTACCTGCATCGCGTGCTTCGCATCTGAGGCTGCGGGTTCCCCGTGCAGTGTAGCATAGAAACGTAGTCGTGATTGCTTACACACTTTGTTTTAAATAAAACTTACGTGCTTTTATAAACTTAGGAAAAGTTATATATTTTTATTTCTTTTCATTTTAAATACATTAAACCTCTTAACAATTTAAAACCCAATACTGGTATACATGTCGATTGCAAGGCATTATGCCCTTCAAAGGGCATTAGTACAAGAATAATTTTTCTTAAAAATTTTTTAATTAAAAATTTAACAACAATTTTTTTTAAATTGTAGTTGAAAGGTTTTATTTAAATGAAAATTCAAATATTAGACTATCTTTTAACATCAGTTACTCCAAGTTGTTATATTTTGTGTGATATTATTGGTTTGTAAAGAAACTCCAAAGCGCCTTAGTCACTGAATAACAGACAAAATACTTTTGTTAATGTGTTTAGTGAATTTTCTTGTGTATGATAACGTGTTTCAGCCCCGAATTGCCATTTTCAGACAGAAAAATAAAGTTAATTTATAGATAATCGTTAAAACTTTATACTACTAATAAAAATCACGTTTAATGACAAAATAAAAATAATCAAATATTTTGCATTCCTAATCGACTTCTTAAAAAATAAATAAATAATTTTAGGCTACTTTTATGAACAACTTTATAATTTAATATATATTATACTCTTAACATGTTCGCTGCGGCGGAACTTGGGGCATACCTTGTACAGGTCCTGAAATTTTTGTTTACAACGTTTTTATTTAATTTAATGAAAAAAGACAGTTTTCAATGAAGAAAATATTTTCAATGCTTTTCAGGTGATAATATAAAGTCATAATTTTCGGAAGCCAATATGCTTCCGCAGCGGTGCTAAAAGGTCACATTGTAAGAAAAATTTTACTTATGACTATTTATTGTGATATATCGTAAATAATAATGAAATAAATAATTTATCAGAAGAAAAAAAAACATTTTGAATGCTTTTCAGCTAATATTATGACGTCACGGTTATCGGAAGCCGATAGGCTTTCACAGTACCGCTAGAAGATACCATTGTAAAATAATTACACTTTTGCCTATTTATTGTTATATATATATTCTGTCGAGTAAATGGTATGTCTCTCATAGCAATAGTGTTATGATGACACCAAGTAGGGTTGTAATTATCTGAATCATCATCATCTGACTCACTTTCATTGTCTGTAGATATAGGTTCACCTTCTAGATCGGCGGGATCAATGTCACTGGACTCATCACCGGAACTAGTCTCGGAGTAGTCACCAACATCGTTCAAAGCAAAATTTACATTAAAACCATGTCCCCTAGATGTACCAGCCATTATTTTACAGAGATAAAACACTAAAACTAACACTATTTATTTACAAAAACAAATGAATAATATACCGTCCTTTGGTAAGCGAACTGGGAAACTATTGCTACACAAGAAACACACGTACACACCCACCACGCTGTGAGAGAAACAGCAAACTAAAGCAATAACTGCAGTCGTAAACCCAACATGTAACGAATAAGGACAAGAGAAGCCGATAGGCTTCCGCCGCAGCCAACGTGTTCAGGTATTATTCTAAGCTCACGAAATTGGCAAAATGAAAGAGAAAAGAAGGATTCTGTTGAATAAGTTAATAAAACAATATAATTTATCGTGTGAAGAATCCGTTTTACTTGACAGTTTTTACCATGAAAGCATTTTAGGGAGCATATTTGTAAGGTTAAACACACGCTAGCTCACTAACGAACTGGCTTTATTTTTACACTTATTGTTAGACTTGGCTTGGCGCGACACTTACATTATTTCTATTTATATCTAGATACGTTTACGCCAACAGTTCTAACCCTTTGAAGTAATTATTGTTTGTTCCCACATTTTTGTTTACAGATCTCTGTCACAATATCTGAGCGTTAACCGGTATCTCTTGTCTTAACACTTTACACTAAACACAAGTTGAGCGTTAGGTGCTCAACACTTTCTTCCAGATACCTTACCAAAACTTATATTACGGGTTTACATTTATCACTTTCAATATAATTTTCTAAAAACATATATTTAGCGTCCTTCGGATCTTTTTACTTACTGGATGTGGTCGCAACAGTTTCATAAAATGTACTTATAACACTTTCAGTAAGGACAATGATTTCATAAATATTGAGAGTTGAAATGGTTCATGAGTTAATAATCCGTTTCATAATATAATTTATCCAAATATTTTTAAATTTAAACATACTCTTGGAGTGGACTTTTAGAAACATACACGAGAATACGAAGTATATAAAACTTTACGTCGTAGTTTTACGCAAACTGAGAACCAAAGTGTATACGTGTTCTAGAGGTGTTCTCTGGGAGGAGGCGAACCGCCAGAGTAACTATCGTAGCCTACGGAAGGTTGGAAAGCGTGTGAACGCAGATCGGATTAGATTAAAGACATACAATCCCTTGATGCTGGGGCTAGGGGAAATGCTACCGGTGTCACAAAGAGGGATTACTTACATCACATTGTAGGAGGAATTTTAATGGGGGATTGATGGAGTTAGGTAAGGTCAAGGAAAAGACACAATTATTCCCGGATACTGGTAATGGGAAGGGTGACAAGGACATCGCCTGACCAGGGCCGTGCTCTAACAGGGCTAAAGAGAACTATCTCCCCTTAAAGACAACTATCCAGGGGGTTCCTATCTTAGGCCGCTTACTGTATGAGACATTGCTTCGTCAAGGACATTGCAGTGGATTTCTACAAGTGCCAAGGATATTATACGAAATGCAATATCTACATTAGAGTAGCAAAGAGAGGCATACTTTCCAAGAGAGGCCCTGTAATGCAATATCTACATTAGAGTAGCAAAGAGAGGCATACTTTCCAAGAGAGGCCCTGTAATGCAATATCTACATTAGAGTAGCAAAGAGAGGCATACTTTCCAAGAGAGGCCCTGTAATGCAATATCTACATTAGAGTAGCAAAGAGAGGCATACTTTCCAAGAGAGGCCCTGTAATGCAATATCTACATTAGAGTAGCAAAGAGAGGCATACTTTCCAAGAGAGGCCCTGTAATGCAATATCTACATTAGAGTAGCAAAGAGAGGCATACTTTCCAAGAGAGGCCCTGTAATGCAATATCTACATTAGAGTAGCAAAGAGAGGCATACTTTCCAAGAGAGGCCCTGTAATGCAATATCTACATTAGAGTAGCAAAGAGAGGCATACTTTCCAAGAGAGGCCCTGTAATGCAATATCTACATTAGAGTAGCAAAGAGAGGCATACTTTCCAAGAGAGGCCCTGTAATGCAATATCTACATTAGAGTAGCAAAGAGAGGCATACTTTCCAAGAGAGGCCCTGTAATGCAATATCTACATTAGAGTAGCAAAGAGAGGCATACTTTCCAAGAGAGGCCCTGTAATGCAATATCTACATTAGAGTAGCAAAGAGAGGCATACTTTCCAAGAGAGGCCCTGTAATGCAATATCTACATTAGAGTAGCAAAGAGATGCATACTTTCCAAGAGAGGCCCTGTAATGCAATATCTACATTAGAGTAGCAAAGAGAGGCATACTTTCCAAGAGAGGCCCTGTAATGCAATATCTACATTAGAGTAGCAAAGAGAGGCATACTTTCCAAGAGAGGCCCTGTAATGCAATATCTACATTAGAGTAGCAAAGAGATGCATACATTCCAAGAGAGGCCCTGTAATGCAATATCTACATTAGAGTAGCAAAGAGAGGCATACTTTCCAAGAGAGGCCCTGTAATGCAATATCTACATTAGAGTAGCAAAGAGATGCATACTTTCCAAGAGAGGCCCTGTAATGCAATATCTACATTAGAGTAGCAAAGAGAGGCATACTTTCCAAGAGAGGCCCTGTAATGCAATATCTACATTAGAGTAGCAAAGAGAGGCATACTTTCCAAGAGAGGCCCTGTAATGCAATATCTACATTAGAGTAGCAAAGAGAGGCATATACTTTCCAAGAGAGGCCCTGTAATGCAATATCTACATTAGAGTAGCAAAGAGAGGCATATACTTTCCAAGAGAGGCCCTGTAATGCAATATCTACATTAGAGTAGCAAAGAGAGGATATACTTTCCAAGAGAAGCCCTGTAATGCAATATCTACATTAGAGTAGCAAAGAGAGGCATACTTTCCAAGAGAGGCCCTGTAATGCAATATCTACATTAGAGTAGCAAAGAGAGGCATATACTTTCCAAGAGAGGCCCTGTAATGCAATATCTACATTAGAGTAGCAAAGAGAGGATATACTTTCCAAGAGAGGCCCTGTAAAGCAATATCTACATTAGAGTACCAAAGAGAGGATATACTTTCCAAGAGAGGCCCTGTAATGCAATATCTATATTAGAGCAGCAAAGAGAGGCATATACTTTCCAAGAGAGGCCCTGTAATGCAATATCTACATTAGAGTAGCAAAGATAGGCATATACTTTCCAAGAGAGGCCCTGTAATGCAATATCTACATTAGAGTAGCAAAGAGAGGCCCGGTAATGCAATATCTACATTAGTGTAGCAAAGAGAGGCCCTGTAATGCAATATCTACATTAGAGTAGCAAAGAGAGGCCATGTAATGCAATATCTACATTAGAGTAGCAAAGAGAGGCCCTGTAATGCAATATCTACATTAGTGTAGCAAATAGAGGCCCTGTAATGCAATATCTACATTAGTGTAGCAAAGAGAGGCCCTGTAATGCAATATCTACATTAGAGTAGCAAAGAGAGGCCCTGTAATGCAATATCTACATTAGAGTAGCAAAGAGAGGCCCTGTAATGCAATATCTACATTAGTGTAGCAAAGAGAGGCCCTGTAATGCAATATCTACATTAGTGTAGCAAAGAGAGGCCCTGTAATGCAATATCTACATTAGTGTAGCAAAGAGAGGCCCTGTAATGCAATATCTACGCTAGTGTAGCAAAGAGAGGCCCTGTAATGCAATATCTACATTAGAGTAGCATAGAGAGGCCCTGTAATGCAATATCTACATTAGTGTAGCAAAGAGAGGCCCTGTAATGCAATATCTACATTAGTGTAGCAAAGAGAGGCCCTGTAATGCAATATCTACATTAGTGTAGCAAAGAGAGGCCCTGTAATGCAATATCTACATTAGTGTAGCAAAGAGAGGCCATGTAATGCAATATCTACATTAGAGTAGCAAAGAGAGGCCCTGTAATGCAATATCTACATTAGTGTAGCAAATAGAGGCCCTGTAATGCAATATCTACATTAGTGTAGCAAAGAGAGGCCCTGTAATGCAATATCTACATTAGAGTAGCAAAGAGAGGCCCTGTAATGCAATATCTACATTAGAGTAGCAAAGAGAGGCCCTGTAATGCAATATCTACATTAGTGTAGCAAAGAGAGGCCCTGTAATGCAATATCTACATTAGTGTAGCAAAGAGATTCCCTGTAATGCAATATCTACATTAGTGTAGCAAAGAGAGGCCCTGTAATGCAATATCTACGCTAGTGTAGCAAAGAGAGGCCCTGTAATGCAATATCTACATTAGAGTAGCATAGAGAGGCCCTGTAATGCAATATCTACATTAGTGTAGCAAAGAGAGGCCCTGTAATGCAATATCTACATTAGTGTAGCAAAGAGAGGCCCTGTAATGCAATATCTACATTAGTGTAGCAAAGAGAGGCCCTGTAATGCAATATCTACATTAGTGTAGCAAAGAGAGGCCCTGTAATGCAATATCTACATTAGTGTAGCAAAGAGAGGCCCTGTAATGCAATATCTACATTAGTGTAGCAAAGAGAGGCCCTGTAATGCAATATCTACATTAGTGTAGCAAAGAGAGGCCCTGTAATGCAATATCTACATTAGAGTAGCAAAGAGAGGCCCTGTAATGCAATATCTACATTAGTGTAGCAAAGAGAGGCCCTGTAATGCAATGTCTACATTAGTGTAGCAAAGAGAGGCCCTGTAATGCAATATCTACATTAGAGTAGCAAAGAGATGCCCTGTAATGCAATATCTACATTAGTGTAGCAAAGAGAGGCCCTGTAATGCAATATCTACATTAGAGTAGCAAAGAGAGGCCCTGTAATGCAATGATACTATGGACTAAGCTAATAATTACTTAAGGAGGACAATTTTAACAAAAGATAATTACTTAGTGAACCTTCAGTTTTGCTTGTTTTTCTCTTCTAGCTTCACTGATGCAAAGTGATTTTGTTGCCAGTGATTTTCGTGTTTACCTGATCCATTCGACGACGTAATGTTTCATTTAATTTTATAAAGACTGATTTATAATTAAAACATCCAATTAGGTTTCCCGCTTTACGAGCCCTTACAAATAAAGTTATAAGCTCATAATGCCATAAGGAGTAGGCTTAAACAATAACATGAGAACATAAACACGGGTGTCAGAGCATAAACACGGATGTCAGAGCATGAAAATGGACGTCAGTTTATAAATATGTACGGAGAACATAAACGTGAATTCCAGAGTATAGCATGTACGTAGAGCATAAACGTGGATTTAAGAGTATTACATGTACGTAGAACATAAACGTGGATTTCAGAGTATAGCATGTACGTAGAGCATAAACGTGGATTTAAGAGTATTACATGTACGTAGAACATAAACGTGGATTTCAGAGTATAACATATATGTAGAGCATAAACGAGAATTTCAGAGTATAACATTTACGTAGAGAATGAACGTGGATTTCAGAGTATAACATGTACGTAGAGCATAAACGTGGATTTCAGAGTATAACATGTACGTAGAGCATAAACGTGGATTTAAGAGTATTACATGTACGTAGAACATAAACGTGGATTTCAGAGTATAACATGTACGTAGAGCATAAACGTGGATTTAAGAGTATTACATGTACGGAGAACATAAACGTGAATTTCAGAGTATAGCATGTACGTAGAGCATAAACGTGGATTTCAGAGTATAACATGTACGTAGAACATAAACGTGGATTTCAGAGTATAACATATATGTAGAGCATAAACGTGGATTTCAGAGTATAACATGTACGTAGAGCATAAACGTGGATTTAAGTGTATTACATGTACGTAGAACATAAACGTGGATTTCAGAGTATAACATATATGTAGAGCATAAACGAGAATTTCAGAGTATAACATTTACGTAGAGAATAAACGTGGATTTCAGAGTATAACATGTACGTAGAGCATAAACGTGGATTTCAGAGTATAACATGTACGTAGAACATAAACGTGGATTTCAGAGTATAACATATATGTAGAGCATAAACGTGGATTTCAGAGTATAACATGTACGTAGAGCATAAACGTGGATTTAAGTGTATTACATGTACGTAGAACATAAACGTGGATTTCAGAGTATAACATATATGTAGAGCATAAACGAGAATTTCAGAGTATAACATTTACGTAGAGAATAAACGTGGATTTCAGAGTATAACATGTACGTAGAGCATAAACGTGGATTTCAGAGTATAACATGTACGTAGACCATAAACGTGGATTTAAGAGTATTACATGTACGTAGAACATAAACGTGAATTTCAGAGTATTACATGTACGTAGAGCATAAACGTGGATTTAAGAGTATTACATGTACGTAGAGCATAAACGTGGATTTAAGAGTATTACATGTACGGAGAACATAAACGTGAATTTCAGAGTATTACATGTACGTAGAGCATAAACGTGGATTTAAGAGTATTACATGTACGTAGAGCATAAACGTGGATTTAAGAGTATTACATGTACGGAGAACATAAACGTGAATTTCAGAGTATTACATGTACGTAGAGCATAAACGTGGATTTAAGAGTATTACATGTACGTAGAACATAAACGTGAATTTCAGAGTATTACATGTACGTAGAGCATAAACGTGGATTTAAGAGTATTACATGTACGTAGAGCATAAACGTGGATTTAAGATTATTACATGTACGGAGAACATAAACGTGAATTTCAGAGTATTACATGTACGTAGAGCATAAACGTGGATTTAAGAGTATTACATGTACGTAGAGCATAAACGTGGATTTAAGATTATTACATGTACGTAGAGCATAAACGTGAATTTCAGAGTATAGCATGTACGTAGAGCATAAACGTGGATTTAAGAGTATTACATGTACGGAGAACATAAACGTGAATTTCAGAGTATAGCATGTACGTAGAGCATAAACGTGGATTTAAGAGTATTACATGTACGTAGAACATAAACGTGGATTTCAGAGTATAACATATATGTAGAGCATAAACGAGAATTTCAGAGTATAACATTTACGTAGAGAATAAACGTGGATTTCAGAGTATAACATTTACGTAGAGAATAAACGTGGATTTCAGGGTATAACATTTACGTAGAGAATAAACGTGGATTTCAGAGTATAACATTTACGTAGAGCATAAACGAGAATTTCAGAGTATAACATTTACGTAGAGCATAAACGTGGATTTAAGAGTATTACATGTACGTAGAACATAAACGTGGATTTCAGAGTATAACATATATGTAGAGCATAAACGAGAATTTCAGAGTATAACATTTACGTAGAGAATAAACGTGGATTTCAGAGTATAACATTTACGTAGACCATAAACGTGGATTTAAGAGTATTACATGTACGTAGAACATAAACGTGGATTTCAGAGTATAACATATATGTAGAGCATAAACGAGAATTTCAGAGTATAACATTTACGTAGAGAATAAACGTGGATTTCAGATTATTACATGTACGTAGAGCATAAACGTGGATTTCAGAGTATAACATGTACGTAGACCATAAACGTGGATTTAAGAGTATAACATGTACGTAGAACATAAACGTGGATTTCAGAGTATAACATATATGTAGAGCATAAACGAGAATTTCAGAGTATAACATTTACGTAGAGCATAAACGTGGATTTAAGAGTATTACATGTACGTAGAACATAAACGTGGATTTCAGAGTATAACATATATGTAGAGCATAAACGAGAATTTCAGAGTATAACATTTACGTAGAGAATAAACGTGGATTTCAGAGTATAACATGTACGTAGAACATAAACGTGGATTTCAGAGTATAACATATATGTAGAGCATAAACGAGAATTTCAGAGTATAACATTTACGTAGAGCATAAACGTGGATTTAAGAGTATTACATGTACGTAGAACATAAACGTGGATTTCAGAGTATAACATATATGTAGAGCATAAACGAGAATTTCAGAGTATAACATTTACGTAGAGAATAAACGTGGATTTCAGAGTATAACATTTACGTAGAGAATAAACGTGGATTTCAGAGTATAACATTTACGTAGAGAATAAACGTGGATTTCAGAGTATAACATTTACGTAGAGAATAAACGTGGATTTCAGAGTATAACTTTTACGTAGAGAATAAACGTGGATTTCAGAGTATAACATTTACGTAGAGCATAAACGAGAATTTCAGAGTATAACATTTACGTAGAGCATAAACGTGGATTTAAGAGTATTACATGTACGTAGAACATAAACGTGGATTTCAGAGTATAACATATATGTAGAGCATAAACGAGAATTTCAGAGTATAACATTTACGTAGAGAATAAACGTGGATTTCAGAGTATAACATGTACGTAGAACATAAACGTGGATTTCAGAGTATAACATAGGCCTATATGTAGAGCATAAATGAGAATTTCAGAGTATAACATTTACGTAGAGCATAAACGTGGATTTAAGAGTATTACATGTACATAGAACATAAACGTGGATTTCAGAGTATAACATAAATGTAGAGCATAAACGAGAATTTCAGAGTATAACATTTACGTAGAGAATAAACGTGGATTTCAGAGTATAACATGTACGTAGAGCATAAACGTGGATTTCAGAGTATAAACATGAACGTCATAGTATAAATGTGGATGCCAGAGTATAACTTGTACGTAGAGCATAAACGTGGATTTCAGAGTATAAGAATGGAAGTCAGAGTATAACACATACGTAGCGCATAAACGTGGATTTCAGAGCATAAACATAAACGTCAGAGCATGATCGCTGATTTCAGAGCATAAAAATGGACGTCAGAGCATGAACGTAAACTTTAGCAAGCTGAGGGGAAATTGTGATATTAATATCTGAACCACTCTGTATTAGAATGTTATTTGCAGACGCTACGTCAAACCAATATTGCGAAACAATCCCATCTTTGTCAAGCAAAAAGCAATTTGCGTTTCAATTGAGGGAATTCAAAAGACAAGAAGGTGGCAACAGTGGAGTAACAAGCGAAATCCTCGAGGGTCGTTTAGATCAATTCGAATATGAGTTATGCACGGCTTTGTAAACTATGAACGATAAAATCCGTGCAAAGCCGATATCATTTCGAATCTATTTCGTTTCGCGAACCCACGGGGAAAATTTAATCTCGCGCCTGGATCATTGCGAGGTGATTATGCGTGGATTTATGCCTATAGGCAGATTAATTATATAAATCTATGCCCAGGACTTGGGTTTCACCTCTGGCAATGTCACTGTTTGTTGCAAACCTTGTACCCATGCACAGATTGATTTACACAGGTTGTAAATACTGTTTCGTCGAATCTATTGTTCGTCACTATATAAGTCTATGGTGGGTTTTGGACGGTATGATGCCCATCGAAGGGTTGTAACGATAGCTAAGACTAAGGAGAGGGTCATAAAGTGTTATGGGGGGAGGGTACAGGGGGCGTAATGACGTCTGTACTACCTTGTAACAAGGATAATAAAGGTGAGAGGGAAGGACAGAACGATCCCCTGGTAGTGGAAAGACTCGCGTCGCGACTTAGTCGAAGGAGACCTGCTCTCTCAAGGTGAGGTATATTCTCTGCATCCTTTGCATCCTGGTATGATCGGAGCTGTTATAGCGTGAGTGGTCATGGTATTTGCCCTTATACTTTCATGTACCACCCCTCCACTACCCTTATATATTTATATTAAACTATAAAGACCGGATCAAGTTGCTTTTTATTAAACTATATTTACCAAAGGCATAACTAAAGACAACTGAGTGAATTACACACCTACTCAGAAATTTTAAGCAAGCTGAAATTTCTGTCTAAACATAGAAGAAGATGCTACCAAAAAGATTCACTTACCGGGGGGTGATATTGTATAGACGAGGAAAATGATAAATTTGTCCTAGCCAACAAATAATATTTTGCAGTGTTAAACTTTTGCGATCAAGAAATGTTACCTAATGTATATAATAATAATAATATATAAAACGTTCATGAGAAAAATAACTGATAAAGTTAACTTTTAAAAATATTAACACATCTACTTTTTTATTCGTTAAAACATGAAATACTGCACGCTTAGTAGTATCAATTTTTTCATTTAACAAAAACATCGTGGATCCTTAAAAAACTAAACTGTTTATATAACTGCAGTAAAATTCTCCAAAATATAATAATATGTTTAAAGTATACGATAATTTATCGCGCTAGAGTATATTATTCCTTAAGTATATGATATATAATTTTAAAATTTAAGGATTTTTACGAATTTTAGGCGTTAAAAGTTGTTTGAAGATTTTAAAAGCCTCAAAGTTTATAGACATTTTATAAGTTTCTTACTTTATAAAATAAGTACACTATAAATCAATGTCTATCAATAATAACCTAAAATGTTTAGTTTAAATTTCAACATTTATCTTAATTTATAATTACACTTTAATTAGACCACATATATATACAGTAAAGAAATACTTCCAGCTAACGTATTATATAATTAATGGAGTAATTTGAAGTATTTGAAGATTACATTTCAAAATCACTCAAATGGTGATTTCTAAATTAATACAGGAAAGAGATATTTCATAAAATTAAATGTTAGACGAATATGTTATCAGCTGATCAGAAGAATTTAATGCTTGAAGTCTTTCTCGCGTCTCCCAGTTTCTGTATGAAATATTTCAGTTTTCCTTAACAATGGTTCCTAATTGCCAACTGCAATAAATTGTTTAAAATTACAGCTACATATTGAATATTCGAACACTTTGCTTTGCCTCATACATTAAGCAAACAGGATTATGAAATAAAACTTCTAAAAAAATACAAGAACGTCATTAGCATCGACGAGTACTGATCAATCAACCGCATGACATATTGTTGTCACACTGAGTGACCTGGAGACCCTTCCACGCTTCGACAGTTCCTAATTCCCAAGTTTGCAGACGCTTGGCTCCTAGCCCTGGGACCACCTCGCCCCATTACTGACCTGCCCACGCCAAATTGGGCGTCAAATTCACACAACTCATGTTTCAATACTCGCCGAAGCAAGGAACAACTCTGGCCGTTTGTAAAGGCACGATTGTCAAATTATTGACGAGCTGAATACATTCGCTTCAACTTTAGGACAAAGCTTACCAATTCGCTCTAATTTAATTAAGCATACAATTACTCAGGAATCGAACTTTACTGACGTGTAATCGAATAACTTTATCAATAAGCAATATGTCCATGGTTTCGATATTATATTTTGTATCTTCGTATATTTGGACTTATTTATGTGTAGGGATCTACGGATTCAGACCCTAATCCACCGTTAAGGTCATTAAGTAACGAGCAACGCTACCTTTTGTGTGGCCACAGGTGACGAATTATTGATGAACCTAGCCTATTGTCGGGTATTTCTGGACGGCGACAGCTCTATTCTGGCGACAAGCGTCAGCTATTAAACTTGAGTAATAGATAAAATAACGAAATTAATTATTAATTGACATTTTTTTATCATACGACAGAGTAATTACTTACCGATCTAAATTACGTGAATTTATAAAACGCTATTTGCGATCCAACTAGCTAGACACTAAATCACCGATTAGATTACTAAACTTAATATTCACCCCGGCATTAAAATTATTCTAAGACCAACTGCCCCGAAAGTGCCGTAACAGTTCCAGTGGCGTTGATATAGTAATATTATTGCCTGCTTTCGTTCTGCTCTGTAACTACACAATGTTACACTTCTAAAATAAATGAAAATTTGTCGAACAGCTTCTTTCTATCGTGCGTCTAACTGTGCGTTCCTAAATCTGTCAAACGGGAGGAAAATTTAAAATTACTCCTATATTTCGGAATACCTCATTTTTACAAATCATTTTTGATATCAGAGTTTTCAGTCAGAGAAGGAGGAGTTTTTACAGCACCCGTCTTCTTTAGGACGGCAGAAGGATTTTGGATTAGGGCTTTTGGTTTTGGCTGGTTACACGGAGAGAGGCTTTATAAAGGTTTAGAAGATTGTTGTTGTAGTTGGGACGGTTACAACATCGTTTTTTGCTGGGCGACTGCTTTTATATAAACTTTAAGGAGATTTATGCGACTTCCTTAATTATTATTTTTGTTTATTGTTTTCCGAAAACCTAAAAAGTGTGCATCTTAAAAACTAATGATGCACTTTAGGATTAATTAAAACTCTGTTAAGCGTAATTAGCTTAGTCCAGGGTACAAAATGGTTCAAGACTAATTTCCTAAGCAAAGATGCGAATAGCAGAGAAGAGGAGGGGCTTTTGTATGGGATTATTGCAGACTTTAGGAAGCAGCGACTAAACTTGACCGATATTATACTCAATGTACAAAATGGTCAGTACACTACAAAGTATCCCAAAGATGTGGCAAATATTTTGGAAACATTTCATTACTGATAATAAAATAAAGCCACTGAAAGTTTTAAATATATTGTTGTCCATTTTTGTGCAACCGAGTTCATAGTCAGTGGCGCAAGGAGTGGATTACACTCCGCGCAAGACGTAATGCAGTCTTCTGCTGCCCGCCAGTCTATGATGTGCTAGCGAATGAAACTATACAGTACGACTAATTTGTGGTAGGCCTACTCATAAACTATTATTTCAGGTATTTTTACAAAATCATAAAATAGTTCCTCAAGTTGGTTACATTTTGTGAATAAAGTATTAGAATTATATTTACGACTGTTCGAATAGGGCTAGGTGAGGTTATGCTAAACAATATTTGTGCAGAATTGATCGGCGCTGGATGTTATGAAAGAATTAGGGCTAATGATTGGCGATATTTACATCCCATCACAAAACCACAGTGGTTACATTCCATTACTAAACCACGAAGGGTAAATATTCGCTTGAATAATTGCCAAGTCAAGCACTGTGTGCATGGCCTGTTGTATTAGATGTTAGCAGGCAAAACACCAGATTTGCCGTGCTTCAGATGTGTTCATTACGAGCATGTTATATAGTATGGTGTGCATAATGTATTCCTACAATGCGTGCCTGTGTTTACATTTTATTTAGCGTAACCTTATTCCCATTAGGAAACGTTGTATATTTTAATGTCAACTATGCAAAGGCAAACCGTGTTTCAGCTTCGAAGTTGATTTGAGCATATTGATAAAATCCTCATTCACACTGAGTTTATTTCGTTTGAATAGTTTGGAAATACTAGCGATTTGGAAAAAACTGTACCCATGATATTAGAAATATTTTATGTGATGTACAGCGGCTATAAAGTCTTTAGATTTGGCAGTTTTTACTATATATATATATATATCATCAAATGGGCTACTTTCTTGTGGCGTATTAAATTCACCTGTAGTGATTTTATAACGTTAGACGATTAAGCGAAAGAACAGGTCTTTAGCGAACCTTAAAAATGTTTATTTATGTGTCGTGGCATTTTGTAATGGCGAAGGTCTATGCAGATTTAGTATCCACAGTTATTAGGTGCCCTTTGGGGAACGTAAGAAATAGTTATCCTGGAAGTTGTTTAGGTTTTTTTATTTGCTGGTACAAATTTGTTTCAATATTGGAAACACGAAGACAGTGTGGTTGTTATCTAAATCGTACATAAGCCATTTAATGTACTTTTTGTCATTTATTTGCATACTAAATTCACACTTTTTGTCTATATTGTACTAAAGTATGCAAAATGTCCCTCGTATCTGGTAATAGTGGAGCCTATACAAATGGCTTTCAGCAACAAACTCCCAGAAAAAAACAACCTTACCACCAATTTAGACGCCTTTAATGTCCCAACCCATTATCTGTCTGGTACAGCTGTTAGTATTTTAGTAGCAAAATAATCGCTCAGAGTGTGTGTAGTCCGCGGAATCAGTTGGAAACTCTTATAGTCATCATTATATTTCAAGAAATACTTTAACTTCTATAGCCTTAGCGTTTAAGACTTTTATTAAAATTGCGGAGTAGCGGCGTATTTCATTAGGAGCATTGAAGTTACCAAGTTACCGAGGTGGCAGTTGCTTAACGTTAAAGCATATGTAGTTGGGTTATTTAATGTGTTCGTCATGTGCCAACTTATTAACGGAGACTTGGCAGGAAGGTACAGTGAGGCGTCCAAGTTCCCCTGTTTGCACTTAACGGATTATGTGCAGTTCTACTATTGAAATCGCTCTTCTTTCGCTCTACTTAACACGGTGACAAAATTTTATTGAATTACAGGTGGAAAAGTAGAGTAGTCGAAACGTTTATAATTGTTTTAAAATAAATAAATTAAAATAACGTATGTATTAAATAAGAGAATGAATTTATGAAATTCCCGTTCTTAAACCATAATTTTACCAATATACTGGATTTGTAATTCATATATTGCATTATTATTATCGGGTTGTAACGTTTTTTTTCACGTGAATTGCCAATAAAGCAGTAAAAAATAGTTACTAGTCTCCATAGTTCCCGCACGGGAACAGCACGCTGCATTGCTCCGTTTATGAACAGCTGTTTGCCACGAAACTGAATTTTCCGGAAATTTTAAAACAATCAAGTGAGTTCTTTCAAGAAGGTACCAGGCAACAAAAGGGAGTGAAACTGTGGACGAAATCATTTCGTCGATCTGGCGTCGCCTAACAGAGTCAGCAATCGCCATCAGGACGTAACCTTTTACTAAAGACCTCGTCACGGGCAAATCTTTTAAATTTTTATATTTAAGTATGCACACCGTTTAAGGCCCGAGGAGGGTTATTGGTAAAAATTCCTTTTAAAGGGGGGGGATATTCTAAATTCTATTTCTTTAAACAACTTCGCTATTTAACCTTCCTACGGCGGCGCGCATCAGGCTACATATCGGTTTTCCAAAATGCATTGATAACGAAAAGACATTTTACTTTGTGGTGCATCGGTGGCGTCAGCGGTGTTTGTAATTATTTTATAAAACAAATAGGATTACCCTTACAACACGTACAAAGTTCATACACCTGAGGTGTATTTATAAGACAGGACTGTTATACTAAATTACAATATTGATACAAAATTAAATTTTACAATATTATCAACGTGAATTTTAAATTTTAAAAATTACGTATTATTTTCTAGATCAAAATTAAAGCAAAATTCTAAGATAGTTTATTATGAAACTAAATATTTTCTTTTAAAACAAAATCTAAATTACAACCAATTACTCGCCAGCTTGCCTTTCCTTCGACGGATAATTCACAGGTGCCGCGATTTCCATACTGTCACTGAAATCGAGATGGGATTTTATAAACCGCGAAGTGAAATGACTTGTCAATATTGAGTCGGAAATATGGCGCCGAAGCTTTTTGTAAATAGATTATTAAAAAGCGTGGAGATTTTAAATGATTTGCATACTACCTGAGGCCCAGCTGGGCCTCTGCTTAGCATGCGATTATCATAAAGTTGGCAATTTTTTATTACAATCCCCTAGACAACGTGTGCCGTTGGGAAATTTATTTGTGCTGCAATGGTGATTTGAAGTTTAGAGATGGCTTAGAATTCATAATTTTATTTACGCGCGGTTTGGTCTAGACATGTTGTATTGTTGAGCACTAAACAGCGGTTGGAATTTATTTAATAATTTGTAAAGCTATTCCAATTCACGATATTTAAAAAGTTATTTCATTGTATTACAAAAAAATTAGACGCTAAATTTGGAAAAGAATTGGTTTTCGAAAGCGCCTCGTTTTGTCTGTTGCCCGTCCACCGGTTGCAACAGTATTTAGGGTTTCTATTTTGTTTACCAGTATAGGTTATCTAACTCTGATTAATTAATTCTCGTTAATATATGCTTAGAATGTCGATGCTTTAGAACACCGCTACGCCTAAAGTAAAGAAGGACTTCTAACAGTTAAAATCTGTTGGTTGAAAATCCGTCAGCTCACTTACGACCGCCAGAGTGTTACTGCTGTACTAGCTTCATCTGTGTTTTGAAAGAAATTTTTAAAATTGCATCTGTGCTTATTTATAAAGTTTACATTTTACCCTGCGCAAAACAATGCTCGTCTTGTAAAGGATCTTCATAGTATATTGTTTAAAATGCTTTGACTCTTCAACTTTTTAATTTTAAAACTAGATTATTATTATTGTTATTATAGATAAATTATTGTTAACTCATCTTATTATAATTTCTCTGCTTTTTATATCTTGTTTTACTTTTATCTCTAAATTTCTCAGTCATTGGTTAATTGTTTTTTGTAGTGCTTAGTTTTATTCTGCTCTCCCTGCTACTCATCATAACACGACGATCATAACACTGTCCTTTACTTTAAACCAATTTTACGTTGTTATTGAAACTAATTGTAGCATGTATTATTATTTTCTTGTCGTAAAAATACTTCAATTATATTCATATACTTGTAAGTATAAACAAGTGCATTGCAACTCCATATCCCCGGTAGGGAGAAGCTTTTCCTGTGGGATATCGTTGAGGCATTGCAAACTATAGTTATACTTTCCATCTCCCATTCGGAGTTGTGTCTACCAATTTCTCCCTTTCCCACACCCCTGAAGGAAATGAAACGGTTAGCCACTTGTTTATGGTTTAGACATTTGATTTACGTTTAAACCCCAAAGGCTCTACGACTTCAGTCTTGAATCACGATATCTCATTGTCTATGAAAAAAATCAGCTACCTTTCTATATTCTCATGTCTACACCTCTCCATGATTCCACCATTACTTCAGAGTCCCATTGTCCTACCTATGGGTAGTTTTAACTTAGAATCTAGGTAGGGGTTATACTCAGTAAAATGCAAATTTGCTTCTGATGAGCGACACATTATGCGTGGTGCCATAATTTTCTTCTGCCTGCAAGGACAATATATAATTTCGTTGGTCTCGTGCCTGGTCCTTTCTCATCCATCTTTGTACACATTCCTTATCCTAATCCCTCTCCTTATGCTAGACCTTTGTAATCTTCCTCGCGTCCTCTCATATCTCTTTAATCCTCCCAACATCCTTTCGTAGCTTTCTTAGTCCACACGTGACTTTTCAGATCTGCCTACCCCCCCCCCAACATCGTTTCATACCTTCATAATTCTCCACACACCCCCTCTGATTTTCTAACCCTCCTCACATCTTGACAGACCTTCTTAATTCTCCCCAGATGCTTTCACGCTTTCCTAGTCTTCTCCTCATCCTCTCGGATTTTCCTGATCCTCGTTACATCCTAACAAACTTTTCTAATCCTCCCCAGATCCTCTCAAATCTTCCTAATCCTCCCAGCATTCTTTCATACCGTCCTAATTCTCCATACAATCTTTTCCATCTTTGTAACCCTCCCAACATCCTTTCAGATCTTTCCAATTCTCTTCACATCCTGACAAACCTTTCTAAACCATCCCACATCCTCTCAGATTTTCCTAATGCTCCCAATATTTTTTTACATCTTTCTAATCCTCCTCATATCCTGAAAAACATTCCTAACCTGCCCCAAGTCCTCTTAGATCTTCCTAATCCTCCCCACATCGTCTTTGATCTTTCTAATCCTTCCCACATCTTGACAAACCATTCATACATCCTCTCAGATCTTCAAATTTCTCCCCACATCGTCTCTAATCTTTCTAAACCTCCCCACATCCTCTCAGATCTTCCTAATGCTCCCAATATTCTCTTAGATTTGTCTAATACTCCTCGTATCCTGACAAACATTCCAAGCCTTCCCCACATCCTCTCAGATCTTCCTAATCCTCCCCACATCGTCTCTAATCTTTCTAAACCTCCCCACATCCTCTCAGATCTTCCTAAATCTCCCAATATTCTCTTAGATTTGTCTAATACTCCTCGTATCCTGACAAACATTCCAAGCCTTCCCCACATCCTCTCAGATCTTCCTAATCCTCCCCACATCGTCTCTAATCTTTCTAAACCTCCCCACATCCTCTCAGATCTTCCTAAATCTCCCAATATTCTCTTAGATTTGTCTAATACTCCTCGTATCCTGACAAACATTCCAAGCCTTCCCCACATCCTCTCAGATCTTCCTAATCCTCCCCACATCGTCTTTGATCTTCTAATCCTTCCCACATATTGAAAAACCTTTTCCACATCCTCTCAGATCTTCCAAATTCTCCACAGATACTACTTGGCTTACAACACAATATATGCTCACATTAAACAGGTATGCGTAATTCCTTGGTACAAATTATTACAAATCTTCTAATTTTAAAACAAATAGTCTACCTTTGTTGTTGAACACGATGCGACAAGTTTTTTGAAGGTAAGTGCTACAGCGCATGCGCCTCGGTCTAATAACGTTAAAACTAGAGCGAGCGAGACTTCTTTTCGTGCATAACTTACTGCTCATTTCCCCGCGGAGGAAATGCCATTTTCCATTCAAATCACATTCTACTCGTCAAGTAGTTGAGACAAATCTTGCGGATTCCCGCAAAACAAATTATTTCCTAACTCTGTAACTGCAGCGGAATTAGGTTAGGTACACGTTTACACGTTGCTTCCTCAACTTCAGCTACGCTTCTGTACGGTAACATTTCAAGTAACCTGTACGTTATGTTTGCCCTAGTACTGTTTGCACAGACTCCTTACGTCATCGGACCTGTGTCACATAACGGTTATATAGAATGTACCCTGAGAATGTATCACCTAAACCTACTTGTTGGGGGCATAGCAAAGGCTCACGAGTTACGTCTATAGGGTTGCATACCCACTCTCTTTCGGGGCGAAACGGATATGCGTTACACCTTGAAATATTAAAGATAATCGTATTTCAGGCCAAGGAAGCCACCGTTGGCAATTTCTCCAAATATGTTAAAACATCACGGAGATAACTATTTCAGACAATATCCTCACATTGTTGTGTGTATTTCTTTACTACCAAATGTAATCACCTTTATGTCACAATCGGAAGAAGGAAATCAGGCCTATACCCAGCATAGCCTATAAATAACCGGTTGTTTTTAGGAAATTTTGTATGGAATAATAATTTCGAAAAAGCCCGATAAAATTATTCAATAATAATTAATGGCCTTAGTACTTTAATTTGAAAATAAAGCGTAAATACGTTCTGAAAACGTGAATAAGTTTTTACTATTTAATTAACTGTTAATTCTTATTAAAAGGTATTTCTAGAAACCTCCAGTTGGTAACCCATCTCTTCATTATAATTAAATTTTAACCTAAATTTAAGAAACCGTAAACACATATTGTTCTAAGAATATAGACGAATACGTTAGTCCTTTGATTTCTCGTTTATCCCTATATCGTCAAATGAAAATACTCGACGTTAAATACAAGTATGCAAAATCGGATTGCATTTGAAGCATAACAGGTTACGTGAATACTGCACGAGCGTGAATCTTCCCCCAGTAGGGGATAAACATTCGGGTTCCTTTGAAAAGAAAACACACCCTTATTTTAAATAAGATGGGTTAGGGCCGCTTATTTCTCCGCCCTCGATCGCTCGAATGTTGTCTGAAGGCGCTACGGTTAATAACCATTTCGTCAAACTGTTCGTATTTGCTTCAAACTTTGAATTTATTTTATCTGTTTACATTTACACAGTATTATGATTGAGGGATAAGTAGGCGGTGGTTAGTAAGTGGGAGATGTAGAGGTTTAAAAATTTGTGGGAAGTAGTGAATAAGCAGGAGTTACAGAGGGGTAGGTTATATGAGGCGGTGGTTAATAAGTAAGAGATTCAAAGGATTAAGGCATAATACTCGGTAGTTAATAGAGAGGAGACGCAGAGGGTTTAGGGATATGTGAGGGGTGGTTAATAAGTAGAAGATATAGAGTATTAAGGATATGTATGGGGTAGTTAATTGAGAGGAGACGCAGAGCATTTAGGGATATGTGAGGGGTGGTTAATAAGTAGAAGATATAGAGTATTAAGGATATGTATGGGGTAGTTAATAGAGAGGAGACGCAGAGGATTTAGGGATATGTGAGGGGTGGTTAATAAGTAGAAGATATAGAGTATTAAGGATATGTATGGGGTAGTTAATAGAGAGGAGACGCAGAGGATTTAGGGATATGTGAGGGGTGGTTAATAAGTAGAAGATATAGAGTATTAAGGATATGTATGGGGTAGTTAATAGAGAGGAGACGCAAAGGGTTTAGGGATATGTGATCGGTGGTTAATAAGTAGAAGATATAGAGTATTAAGGATATGTATGGGGTAGTTAATAGAAAGGAGACGCAAAGGGTTTAGGGATATGTGAGCAGTGGTTAATAAGTAGAAGATATAGAGTATTAAGGATATGTATGGGGTAGTTAATAGAGAGGAGACGCAAAGGGTTTAGGGATATGTGATCGGTGGTTAATAAGTAGAAGATATAGAGTATTAAGGATATGTATGGGGTAGTTAATAGAGAGGAGACGCAAAGGGTTTAGGGATATGTGAGGGGTGGTTAATAAGTAGAAGATATAGAGTATTAAGGATATGTATGGGGTAGTTAATAGAGAGGAGACGCAGAGGGTTTAGGGATATGTGAGCGGTGGTTAATAAGTAGAAGATATAGAGTATTAAGGATATGTATGGGGTAGTTAATACAGAGGAGACGCAAAGGGTTTAGGGATATGTGAGCGCTGGTTAATAAATAGAAGATATAGAGTATTAAGGATATGTATGGGGTAGTTAATAGAGAGGAGACGCAAAGGGTTTAGGGATATGTGAGCGGTGGTTAATAAGTAGAAGATATAGAGTATTAAGGATATGTATGGGGTAGTTAATAGAGAGGAGACGCAAAGGGTTTAGGGATATGTGAGCGGTGGTTAATAAGTAGAAGATATAGAGTATTAAGGATATGTATGGGGTAGTTAATAGAGAGGAGACGCAAAGGGTTTAGGGAAATGTGAGCGGTGGTTAATAAGTAGAAGATATAGAGTATTAAGGATATGTATGGGGTAGTTAATAGAGAGGAGACGCAAAGGGTTTAGGGATATGTGAGAGGTGGTTAATAAGTAGAAGATATAGAGTATTAAGGATATGTATGGGGTAGTTAATAGAGAGGAGACGCAGAGGGTTTAGGGATATGTGAGCGGTGGTTAATAAGTAGAAGATATAGAGTATTAAGGATATGTATGGGGTAGTTAATAGAGAGGAGACGCAAAGGGTTTACGGATATGTGAGCGGTGGTTAATAAGTAGAAGATATAGAGTATTAAGGATATGTATGGGGTAGTTAATAGAGAGGAGACGCAGAGGGTTTAGGGATATGTGAGGGGTGGTTAATAAGTAGAAGATATAGAGTATTAAGGATATGTATGGGGTAGTTAATAGAGAGGAGACGCAAAGGGTTTAGGGATATGTGAGCGGTGGTTAATAAGTAGAAGATATAGAGTATTAAGGATATGTATGGGGTAGTTAATAGAGAGGAGACGCAAAGGGTTTAGGGATATGTGAGGGGTGGTTAATAAGTAGAAGATATAGAGTATTAAGGATATGTATGGGGTAGTTAATAGAGAGGAGACGCAAAGGGTTTAGGGATATGTGAGCGGTGGTTAATAAGTAGAAGATATAGAGTATTAAGGATATGTATGGGGTAGTTAATAGAGAGGAGACGCAAAGGGTTTAGGGATATGTGATCGGTGGTTAATAAGTAGAAGATATAGAGTATTAAGGATATGTATGGGATAGTTAATAGAGAGGAGACGCAGAGGAGTTAGGGATATGTGAGGGGTGGTTAATAAGCAGAAGATATAGAGTATTAAGGATATGTAATGCGGTAGTTAATAGAGAGGAGACGCAGAGGGTTTAGGGATATGTGAGCGGTGGTTAATAAGTAGAAGATATAGAGTATTAAGGATATGTATGGGGTAGTTAATAGAGAGGAGACGCAAAGGGTTTAGGGATATGTGAGCGGTGGTTAATAAGTAGAAGATATAGAGTATTAAGGATATGTATGGGGTAGTTAATAGAGAGGAGACGCAAAGGGTTTAGGGATATGTGATCGGTGGTTAATAAGCAGAAGATATAGAGTATTAAGGATATGTAATGCGGTAGTTAATAGAGAGGAGACGCAGAGGAGTTAGGGATATGTGAGCGGTGGTTAATAAGTAGAAGATATAGAGTATTAAGGATATGTATGGGGTAGTTAATAGAGAGGAGACGCAAAGGGTTTAGGGATATGTGAGCGGTGGTTAATAAGTAGAAGATATAGAGTATTAAGCATATGTATGGGGTAGTTAATAGAGAGGAGACGCAAAGGGTTTAGGGATATGTGAGCGGTGGTTAATAAGTAGAAGATATAGAGTATTAAGGATATGTAATGCGGTAGTTAATAGAGAGGAGACGCAGAGGAGTTAGGGATATGTGAGCGGTGGTTAATAAGTAGAAGATATAGAGTATTAAGGATATGTATGGGGTAGTTAATAGAGAGGAGACGCAAAGGGTTTAGGGATATGTGAGCGGTGGTTAATAAGTAGAAGATATAGAGTATTAAGCATATGTATGGGGTAGTTAATAGAGAGGAGACGCAAAGGGTTTAGGGATATGTGAGCGGTGGTTAATAAGTAGAAGATATAGAGTATTAAGGATATGTAATGCGGTAGTTAATAGAGAGGAGACGCAAAGGGTTTAGGGATATGTGAGCGGTGGTTAATAAGTAGAAGATATAGAGTATTAAGGATATGTATGGGGTAGTTAATAGAGAGGAGACGCAGAGGATTTAGGGATATGTGAGGGGTGGTTAATAAGCAGAAAATATAGAGTATTAAGGATATGTAATGCGGTAGTTAAGAAACCGGAGGGATAACATCCGTAGAGGGTTAAGGGATAGGAGATGGTGGTTAATAATTAGGAGATACAGAGGGTTGAGAAATAGGTGAGGGTGACAAATAAGTAGGAGATGAAGAGGATTTAGGGATATGTAGGTGGTGATTAGTAAGGAGGAGATACAGAGGGTTGAAGGATAGTTAAAGGGTTGCTAATAAGGAGGAGATGCAGTTGACGGTGGTTAGTAAGTATAAGACGCAGAGGGTTAAGAGGTGATACTTGGTACTTAATAAGTAGGAGATGCAGAGGAGTAAGGGGTAAGTAATTGGTAGCTAATAAACCGAAAATGCAGTAAGCGATGGTTATTAAGTAAGAGATGCATAGAATTAAGTGATAGAACTCGGTAGTTAATAAGTAGGAGATGCAGAGCAGTAAGAGTAGGTAGCTAATATACAGAAAATGCAGTAGGCGGTGGTTACTGAGTAGGAGATGCATAGAATTAAGGGATAGAACACGGTAGTTAATAAGTAGGAGATGCAGAGCAGTAAGAGTAGGTAGCTAATATACAGAAAATGCAGTAGGCGGTGGTTACTGAGTAGGAGATGCATAGAATTAAGGGATAGAACACGGTAGTTAATAAGTAGGAGATGCAGAGCAGTAAGAGTAGGTAGCTAATATACAGAAAATGCAGTAGGCGGTGGTTACTGAGTAGGAGATGCATAGAATTAAGTGATAGAACTCGGTAGTTAATAAGTAGGAGATGCAGAGCAGTAAGAGTAGGTAGCTAATATACAGAAAATGCAGTAGGCGGTGGTTACTGAGTAGGAGATGCATAGAATTAAGTGATAGAACTCGGTAGTTAATAAGTAGGAGATGCAGAGCAGTAAGAGTAGGTAGCTAATATACAGAAAATGCAGTAGGCGGTGGTTACTGAGTAGGAGATGCATAGAATTAAGGGATAGAACTCGGTAGTTAATAAGTAGGAGATGCAGAGCAGTAAGGGTAGGTAGCTAATATACAGAAAATGCAGTAGGCGGTGGTTACTGAGTAGGAGGTGCATAGAATTAAGGGATAGAACTCGGTAGTTAATAAGTAGGAGATGCAGAGCAGTAAGGGTAGGTAGCTAATATACAGAAAATGCAGTAGGCGGTGGTTACTGAGTAGGAGATGCATAGAATTAAACGATAGAACTCGGTAGTTAATAAGTAGGAGATGCAGAGCAGTAAGAGTAGGTAGCTAATATACAGAAAATGCAGTAGGCGGTGGTTACTGAGTAGGAGATGCATAGAATTAAATGATAGAACACGGTAGTTAATAAGTAGGAGATGCAGAGCAATAAGGGTAGGCAGCTAATATACAGAAAACGCAGTAGGCGGTGGTTACTGAGTAGGAGATGCATGGGTTAAACCAGAGTGAATCCATTGATAACGCACTGTTTCAATCCTTCCTTACCGCTCTACTTAGAGTTTACCAAATAGACAGTTGTTAACGACCCCGATAAAAAGTAGGTCTACTTCAGGCTTGGGACACTACACCCCTACAGCCCTTCATCTTCTACCAGGAGGTTGTATGTCTTTAGCTTTCATATATTGAACGTCCTCTCCTGTTGATCGCATTCTATCAATGTTGATGACATTTTGGTTCTCCTCTTAGCTTCGCATTGCCTACATATATATTGTCCCTTTTATATCTCGGACATATACATGCACTGACCTTCCAGTGGAGCAAAGTCTCGTGGAAGGTCCCACCACTCAAGTCCCTTGACCTCTTGTTCTTATAAAAACATACATAGTGACTTTTTGTAACTTATTAAATACTATTGTTAACAAAATTACCAACAGATATTTATGAAACACTGTTTGCATACAATATTTATAGAAAACGTTCTGTGGAACAATAAATTCTTAGAAATGTTTGCATCTGTGACGTGACGTCACCGGGTCCAACTGCGGTGAGCAAGACGTGTGTGATATATAGAGCCCATTATAGTTACGGGGACATTTATGGCCCTTGAGTTAAACGGATTTTGATGTAGCAAATCTGAAAGTAGGTGACTAACTTTCCGGACGTCCTTTACGGTTAGTTTGCCTTTCTAGAATGGTGGCACTTTTACCGCTTTTGTTTGTGTCTTGTCTCGTTCAGTGCTACGCTTTATTCCTAATAGACGTCAGGTTAACAGATTCCTATTGGAGGAAATGTAATCACACACTAGATCCGCTCAAAGCGAGCTTCATTTATAATTAAACCTCTTCCGTCTTTACGCAGACAAGTTATGCAATAACAACTACAAGACTTTTTTCTTTACAAACTGACTAATCTGCAACACATTTTGTATGAAGATGAAAACTATAAATTAATGTAATGAACATTTATCTCGAGAGATCTGGCCTGAAAGCTATTATATATTTCCTTTGTATGGCAGAACAACTCTGTTTTTTATATTTTACGACTTTAAAATTTCAGAATGCAGCCAGTAACCTAGTATCCATGGTTAGCAATGGAAATGTGATTAGGGTAGTCAGGAATGCAGAAAGGGGTTGGCGGGGTTGAAGTCGGAAAGGTGACTTAGAACCAATTTAGCCCTCTCGTGGAAGTTTCTTGGGTGAGGTCATGGTTGAGAACCTTACGACGGATTCAAATAAGGATTTATCTATCCCGTAGGAGAGGGTAAGCAGGATTCTGCTTGGACTAGGGCAAGTCGTATAGTGGTCACAGACGAAGCTCCTGTGTGGGTTTGAGGAACCGTCGATATATTTCAGAAATTGGAACGCCTTTATCTCCGTTCCAGAGTTATTTTATAGCCTTGGAGGAGTTGGAAGTGTTTAAAACGACTTGTCCTCGGAATCCGGAACGATTTTTTTAACCCGGTATGGGTACCTAACATCCCGGCAGTCCTCGAGGCACCCAAGCTCTGCGTCTGATATTCGCATGCATTCATTTTCCTTACCACGAGTGAAAGATTGGTCCATGGGTAATCAGAAGATAGTGAAATGAAACTGAACTTCAAGTGTCACGTAAGAGCGAGATGGAAAATCCTGGAAGAAAGGAAGAACCCTGCGATAGATAATGCAGGAACTCTCGGGGCCAGGTTGATGTTCCGTCTTTCTTATACGTTTTCTATTCGCGTTTTTAGTAACGAGTTTTCCCCCTCTCTCTCATTAGTTCCTCTTACGTCACACCTACATGTTCATATTTTAAAACTATTTTTATTTTTTAGTCATTTTAAAATTTTATCACAAATAGTAAACTGACTGTATAACTTGTTCTTTAATAATTTAGTAATTTCTACCACAGTTTTGTACATTTTAAAAGGTTCAACTCTAATTAGACGTTTTAAATCTTAGTAAAGCCGTAGTTTCATACCTTTTAAATATTTCGATTGGAGTTGTGGCCTTCTTCTTTGAGGTTTGTCGCTAATTTCTAGTCTAATTTTGGATATTTGTATGGTGGCTTCCTTATTGTTTCACATTTATTCCTTGTTTGGCTTCCTTATACACACATAACCACCCCCTCCCCTCACACACTCAATCACACATAGACACACACACTCCCGGTGCGCACGCACGCTTACGATTACACACACGCGCAAGCACACGCGCGTGTGAGAAAGCATACACATGAAACACACACACACAAACGCACGCACGCACGCACGCCTACTATTACGCACACTCACAAGCACACCCACGCGCGCAAGATACGCACGCATAGACATGCAAACATACACACACACACACACACACACACACACAAATACATACACACTTACACACGCACAGACACACATCGTGCACAATGTTTTACTTCATACACCCTGAACTAGATGCGTAATTGTTAATTTCATATATGTTATTATTTTATTCTTTTTAAGGGTGCGCATGCTATTTATATAGAGACCAGTGGAATAATAGAATATAATAACAGTCTGTTGAAATCTTGGTACAAGTAACGTATGCCTTGACAACACTGGAGATTAAAGGAAAATAAGGGTTGAAACTTTTAGTAACGCTCTAACCTTTGCAATATTTTCCGACTTTTAGAAACGATTGGAAATGCTAAACAACAAATACTAGGATCTGAGCAACGAAAACAAACTGTTCGAAATTTTTGAAAAATGTGACTTTATAAGAAATGAAGAGTTTTGTAGAAATATAAAGTTATAAATTTAGTTTTTTCGGAAAGAGTGTGGAGTTTTCTTAGAACATCTTCTGGAAGGGATTGCTCAATGTGCGGGAAAATGTTGCAGCATAGGGAGTGATAAAGTGGGAAGTGGAATATGTAAGAAGAAATTGTCATTAAGATAAATGGATCACATGAGGAGACAACCAGAAAGAGGGGCTGAGGAAGTTGCTGTCCTTACCAGAAGTCTTCGGGGAGAATGTTACGGGGGGATGAAATGGACGTTTCCAGGATTTTTAAGATTTACGCAATGTTTTATACAAAATAACGCCGCATTTTTATTTCTGTACTCAAATTTAACTTTAGCAAGACTTCATTATTTCCTTATATGTTTAGAGATGTAGTACTTTTGTAGAATATCGTAGTTGACCTTCAGGGATTGGCGTTTTTTTTTAACAATTGTCTTTTCTATTACAGCATGTTATTATCTATGTAATTTTAAAGTCAATATTTGTTTACGTTTTTAAGTATTCTGCAATCATCACTTTTGCTAGTACAAATGAAATGTTCCTACAAAAAGGAATTCTTCTTAATCATTTACACAGTTTGGTGACTATAGTGAGTTATCTCAACAAGAGAAAGGCGTGACAAAAGAAGAGCATACTATAAGCATATCTTTGGGACGAGCTTATATTTCGAATTAATTGATCTAAGGGTAGATAGATTCATTATCCGAATATAGTTCTTGACACATTGATAAGACTCTGCTTGTGTTGCTCAAATAATCGATAAACGTGCCACAAGTCGGTGTTTAGTTCTTAATCTTACATTTATTTAAGCAAATTTCAGCTGTATTATCAACTAATCAATTTAAATCTTCGGTATAACAGCTAAGCTATGCGCGCATACAGCATTACTCGGATATATATTACAAACAAGACTTAAGAGAAGTTATACTAAAAAATAAAGAATGTCAACACCAACTACTTGAACAATAAGTTTATATTTTGTGTCAAGTTAGTCGGCCTTCAGTGCGTTGATATTCATTAAAATTTTAAATGAAAGCGCGGTTATTCAATGTTTACTGTTAGTTCACACTGTCCCTTTATATATTTAAATATCTTGTTCGAATTTTCAGAGTTTAATAAAACACTTTTTATTCATCCACTCAAGTTGAAATGCATTTTTTTTTTTGTAGTGGATGACAATTGATTCTAATACAGATTTGTCAAATATTAACTCATTAAATACATATAATTATTAAATTTTAATAGTTAATTTTGCTTTCTATTTTACCACGTAACATTGTGATTCTGTCACTCGTATATTCATATTTATATTAACTATAACTATTTAAGAAAAAGTAACTCAAATAAAAATTTTTGTATGACCTAATTAGGATTTAACTTTTTTTATTTTACTTATTTTTTAGGCGAAAAATTCTTCATCGTTTGAAACGAAATTCTTCTTGAAAGTGGAAACAAAAAATGGATATTTTCGGTCGATTCGTTCTTAGGAACACTTGTAAAAGTCATTAAAATGGACCTGTGTAATAGTCCATTAAAATAAAAAGATATTATTTTTATTTGAAAATTTGTTACTTCTTACATTACCACGTGTGACTTGTTCATTGTGTCCTACTTTATCCAAACACGTATCTTAACGTTCTATATCTGTGCCCATTGTGTTGTTATTTGGCGTTGTACATTCACGGCAGTAATCATTTGGCGGAGTTTTATGTACAACTTCTTATCTTGGTTACACATTATATTTCTTCAATGATGCTTGTTTCACACAACACCACTTGAACAGTTCTCTCACTAAATAAAGAAACATAACCTAATCCATAATGCAAATTAAAGTCACCAGTTGTCAGCCATTTATTGCAGCGCCCCGCGCGTCAGTCATTGTTGGACAACTATAAACTAACTCGTAAAAAGACAGTAGGGAATAATTAAACGCCAACTCCCGCGATAGTTGGCAATTTATGACTTTTTTAATCCTAAATATTATCTCCAGTTTGTTTATTGCATCATCGTAAACCTGTATGCCGTTCATTGCCAGAACCATGTTTGTTTCTTTAACTTTATGAATAGTAAAACTTATTCAGAACAGAATTGTAAAGCAACGTTCTATCTGTATTCGTGGGAAAACCATTACTTGAGGTTTTACATGATTCTGTTTAAACATTATTAAATAATTTGTTCTACTAGTTATGCTTAATAAATTTAACGAATGGTTGTGAAAGAAGTCCGTTCACTTGATCGAATCTGTATCTGTGTCAAGTCTCTGTGAAACAGCTGTACTGCTGATGGTGTTGGTGGGCCTCGTACATCGGAACGCGCTCTAGGTTTGTGTTCTCCTTCTTAGGGTAAAGCTAATTTGCAAACGGAGGTATATTATCGTGGTCTCCCCTCGGCGAGGGAGCGAACGGATCCGTAAGATTGATAATCAGTGTCTGTCTCTCTCTGATATTACAGAGCAAACATAGAATTTGCATTCAAGTTATTAGCAAATGAAAACAAAATCCGTCTAGACCTCGTCACGACTAGATGCATCCAAAATGGCTTTTATAATTTAACAAACATGTCTAATTTGTAGAGAGTGACTCGTTACGTAAAGTATGAGCTTCATAACGGCGTTTAAACTTGTCGCCACACACACACACACACACACACATACACACACACACACACACATACACACACACACACACACACACACACACACACACACACACACACACACACACACACACACACACACACACACACACACACACACACACACACACACACACACACACACACACACACACACACACACACACACACACACACACACACACACACACACACACACACACACACACACACACACACACACACACACACACACACACACACACACACACACACACACACACACACACACACACACACACACACACACACACACACACACACACACACACACACACACACACACACACACACACACACACACACACACACACACACACACACACACACACACACACACACACACACACACACACACACACACACACACACACACACACACACACACACACACACACACACACACACACACACACACACACACACACACACACACACACACACACACACACACACACACACACACACACACACACACACACACACACACACACACACACACACACACACACACACACACACACACACACACACACACACACACACACACACACACACACACACACACACACACACACACACACACACACACACACACACACACACACACACACACACACACACACACACACACACACACACACACACACACACACACACACACACACACACACACACACACACACACACACACACACACACACACACACACACACACACACACACACACACACACACACACACACACACACACACACACACACACACACACACACACACACACACACACACACACACACACACACACACACACACACACACACACACACACACACACACACACACACACACACACACACACACACACACACACACACACACACACACACACACACACACACACACACACACACACACACACACACACACACACACACACACACACACACACACACACACACACACACACACACACACACACACACACACACACACACACACACACACACACACACACACACACACACACACACACACACACACACACACACACACACACACACACACACACACACACACACACACACACACACACACACACACACACACACACACACACACACACACACACACACACACACACACACACACACACACACACACACACACACACACACACACACACACACACACACACACACACACACACACACACACACACACACACACACACACACACACACACACACACACACACACACACACACACACACACACACACACACACACACACACACACACACACACACACACACACACACACACACACACACACACACACACACACACACACACACACACACACACACACACACACACACACACACACACACACACACACACACACACACACACACACACACACACACACACACACACACACACACACACACACACACACACACACACACACACACACACACACACACACACACACACACACACACACACACACACACACACACACACACACACACACACACACACACACACACACACACACACACACACACACACACACACACACACACACACACACACACACACACACACACACACACACACACACACACACACACACACACACACACACACACACACACACACACACACACACACACACACAC